>KN511081.1:0-12674 GCA_000787155.1 Scartelaos histophorus
ATAATAATAATAATAATAATATTGTCTCAATCAATTAAATATGTAAAAAAGACAATTAGAAATAGAATAGTCTGTCACAAGGTCTTACCAGGCTCGGTGCTAAGCAATTTGTTGAATGTTTATCCCAACTCCGATCTCAACCCCATTTCACATTTAAATCTGTCCTTTCCAATAAAGCATATACAAGACAAAAATGTCTTGCTCCCAGCAGTTTGCTTTTTAAACAATCAATCTCCTTTCAAACATTCTTATAAAATAAAGAACATGGAATTTGAAAGAATGCAGAAATCAATCAGGTTCCTTTTAAAAGAATGTAAAGTCAATGTGAGCACAGGCCTCACAGAGCCAGTGAATGGTGCGGCTGTGGAAGGTGCATTAGGAGGAGAGCGCACTGACCTTGGGGCTAGGTGCATGAGCCTGCATTGATCATTTTCACCTGCCAAAGTTACATTGATCTGTGCAGACTCTAATGATGTTTTACATCCTATACACTAGCATAGAGCAGAACAATACTTTATCATTGTAATTGTGATAACTTATGTATTTTTTTCTTTCTTAATTGTCTGACAAAATTGACTATGGAGACATTTGTTTTTCAAATGAGTCATCAAAATGCAGTGGCTTTTCCATTTTAATTAAACACTTGCCTGACCATCTGAAGCAAATAAATAAAGTCAGCCAATAACCTCTGTGCCACAGTCCACTATCTGCCTAATAGACTGAAGCATTATTTTAAGGCAGCGATTGACTTTTTCTTCTTGTGAAAACTTACTTGGGGCACTGAGCTGTCACTGTCCACTGGCTTGAAAAATAACTACAACGGGTTTGGATCAATTTGATTTATTATTGTAGGCACTGAACGCATATGATTTATAATATGGGATTATTTTAAAGGTAAGAAATCTGTGGTCAGCAGTGATCAAATTAATCTGAGCCCATGCAAATGACCATTTTTGCACATTTACCAGATGAAGGACATAGTCCATCGACACAATCCCTGTTTAATTTTCAGTTTGTCCTAGAGGCCACGGTTCCCAATCTTTTTCTCCCAGTGACCTACAAACCGTAATTTCCTTATACAGAAGAATATAATTACTTTCTGGTTAATGAAAGTGTTATAGAACTGTTATCATTTGTAAAATAAACGTTATTATCCGAAAGGACGAGATCGCGGATACAAGCGGTCGAAATGAGTTTCCTCCGCAGGGTGGCTGGGCGCTCCCTTAGAGATAAGGTGAGGAGCTCAGTCACGCGGGAGGAGCTCGGAGTAGAGTCGCTGCTCCTTCACGTCGAGAGGAGTCAGCTGAGGTGGCTCGGGCATCTGGTCCGGATGCCTTCTGGGGGATGCCCCCTGGGCGCCTCCCTCGGGAGGTGTTCTGGGCATGTCCCACTAGGAGGAGGCCCCGGGGAAGACCCAGGACATGCTGGAGGGACTATGTCTCCCGGCTGGCCTGGGAACGCCTTGGGGTTCCCCCGGAGGAGCTGGAGGAAGTGGCCGGGGTGAAGGAAGTCTGGGAGTCCCTGCTTAGACTGTTGTGCCCCTGCCCCGGCCCCGGATAAGTGGAAGAAGATGGATGGATGGATGGATGGATGGATGGACGTTATTAGAGTATTTAACTTGTCATCTCTTCATCATAATTCACACAACCTCTTACCCCTGGCGACCCCTTGGATCCTGCCCCCCAGGTTTGGATCATACTTTGAATTCCATATATTGCTGTTTAAGCCATATTTAAGCCATTGTTTGTGTCTGTTGTTTGTGTCTGTAACTGAAAAAAAACCGAAAGGCTGCAAGCAATTAAGCCTCTGGCATTCAAGAAAATAGTTCAAGTATTGCACAGCTTAGAGCTACGGAGAGGGATAACATGTTTTAAGGAGAGGGATAACATTTTTTTCTCCTTTTAACTACGGGCTGCTGGAGTGAACGGAAAAGCTTAATGAACATTAAAAACACAATTATCAAACTACTGTACGCTAAATAATTTATGCAGTGTGCTTTTTGTGAATCTGCACAAGCCCAAGCCTGGCTTTATAGGCTAAAGAAGAGACCAGGTGTAACCCACACAGGCAATACAGCCTACATAGATTTACTTTGATTTATTTATCCACATAGGTCAGAATTATCCTCTGTACCATAGCACTGAGAATGCATGGCACAGAGGAGTAACCTGCCCTGTTCAAGTGATCATATTCTTTAATATACTATGGGCTTATTTGTATCTGTCTGCAACGAGACGTAACGTTTCCTTTCGCTAATAATTATGGCATGTGTGTAATATGTTTTACACCTCTTAGCCAACACCCATGTGCGTGATGGCACAACGAATAAATAAAATTAAATGTCAAGGTCCAGAAATGTTCGAATTACAATTGTTTTCTAAAACTATACTTTCCAACGGGTTTAAAACGCACCACGACGCAGCGTCTGCGCTTCATAGTCACGTGACTCACGAGGGCACGTGACAGTCTGGTGTAACGTGTCATGGCTGCAGCATCTCCACAGTAAGTGAGATTTACTTTTCTTATAAACATAGTTTTTATGCCAGTAGCATTTATATTAACATGATTATAGTAAGTATTTTCTTTAAAAATGCATTTACAATAACGTTTAATCGGATCTATGTAAAGTACTCGTGCGCAAACTCGTCTTCGCAAATTACTTTTAGTTTTATTTTTGCTATTTTTTTTTTTTTTAGTTAGCAAATTCGTTCTTGAATTGCATGTCCATGAAATATGGAAAATCTGTGAAGCAGCCAAATGCTCTTGACTGCTGTTTCCATAAAATGAGTTCATCCGTCAAAGATCACAGGAGCGGAATCATTTAATCAAAATTGACAAAAGGTAAAATTAGCAGAGAAACAAATTTTCCATGACATTGTATGTGCTCCTTTATGTGTACATTCTTAGAGGTTTGCTGTGATGAAATGCACACAAAAATAAATACAAAAATAAATAAATCACACTTCCAGTCTGTTATATAACACACCATAAAACACACCAGTTAACCTTTGGTACAAAGTATCACTGAGAGAGATGTACCCTGAGTTTTATTACTTAATCTTGTTTTGTTTCCCCAGCTGTCATAAATGTACTTTAGACACCACATATGCATTTGACCTCACTTGGTTTTTATTAACATTTTTGTGTGACTTCTAACTCACATGACCCAAACTTCTTTTAAAAATCCCTTTTGCCTTGATTTACTTCTCCTTTTCAGAGCCACTTATTGGCTCGGCAAAGACACGCTGAGGGTGTCAGCAGCTCTGTTTGCAGAGAACCGCAAGCGCCTCTGTAAAGGGCTGAAGGCCAAAGATGGAGTGGTGCCCCAGAGCCTGGTGCTGCTACAGGGAGGAGAGCAGAAGCAGAGGTACTGCACAGACACCGACGTCCTCTTCAGACAGGTAAGACTCAAGATAGACTTGTTTAAAATGTTCTGACATGTTTAAATGTGTTAATTCTGCAGGAGTCTTTCTTCCACTGGGCCTTTGGAGTGACTGAGGCTGACTGTTATGGGGCCATTCATGTGGACTCAGGAAAATCACTCCTTTTTGTTCCTAAACTCCCTGAAAGTTATGCAACATGGATGGGGGAGTAAGTTCTTCTAGTTCTTTTATTTTAGCACATGGTTTACTGCCACAAAATAGTTATTCACTTGTTGATTGAGCAGAAATGCATTTTTGTCACTGTAGGATCTACTCCACGGATCACTTCAAGCAGAAGTACGCTGTAGATGAGGTCCACTACACCTGTGATGTAAGTCGACTGCTTCTGAGATTGTAACCCTCAGACTTCATATTTGACAGGATAAGCCACCATCTGCTTGACACGAGTTATATCTGATTGGATATTTTGAAAAGCATGTGTCATGAGATGAGTTATATTGGGTTAGACTGTGAGCTATTGACTATTTGACTTTTTCCTATCAAGTACTCACTCCTCCTTAATTCAGTAATAGGTTTTGATGTAAATCTGGCTTTATAATAAAATTGACAATCATTCAGATTTTAATGTTTGAAAATCACACTTGTGCTTGGAGTTGATTATCCAAATTAATATTATTAAAATTATATATTTAATGTAGGTCACTAAATGTATGTTTTGTTAAATTACTTATTAGAACTTATCTACTAAGCCCTTTTCTCAACTTTTTGACTATGAATTTTCAATAGGACTGCACAATTTGCCATTTGAACCTCTTGAGATTTTGGTTGTTATTTGTCTTACTGAGGCCACTAAGCCTCTCTGGAGCCTGTCCAAATGACCTTTATTCTAGCTTCTGAAAGGAGAGGGGGGGAAAGTCTACTCTCATGGACACTAATTGGCCCTTTTTAATGTCCTTTCAGATCGCCGATGTGTTGTCCAACCTGAACCCAGCTCTGCTCCTCACACTGGTATGACATTTGGTCCCCGTCTCGACCTTCTGAAACTTTTTGAATAGACTGCTCACAACACCACAATAATTTCCCTTCATCTAATTATAGTAAATGTGCCCAAGACTGGTAATAACCATGCCAATCACGGTTTCCCCCGGTCTTTTTCAGAGGGGACTGAACACAGACAGCGGGAGCATCTGTCGCGAGGCCTCATTCCAGGGAATTAGCAGGTGTGTAAAATTGGCATCACTGACATTTATATAACTAGAATTTAATTGGACACATTATTATTTTTCATGTTTTTATTACCATGGACACCACACCAGCGCTTAGTTATTGTTGATTCCCCTCATTTAAAATGCAGCTGCTTGTTAGATATTAATTAAAAGCAAAGCAAAGCGCTGTCCTTCACACAGCTTTTCTCTGTAGAACAAATTAGGCATGTTCCAGTTGCATTTATTTCCCTGCATCGAAAACACAATATCTTTCTTTTGTTCTTCATCAGCTTCCAGGTTAACAACAGTCTCCTGCACCCAGTCATTGTGGAATGGTAAGTTATTAAAATGTTATTAGATCATTAGTGTCTGTGTTTTCTCAAATAAATGAAATCCTAGTGTCTGCACGCTCCCTCCAAGTGCAATTACCGCTTCCTGCCAGTGAGCGCATATACACAAAGGGCCGGCTTTATTTGCTTGTTTCTCGTCCTCTCCTTCAGATAGATGTCACCAAGCACTGATCTAATGGGCTTCGTGCTTGCTTGGTATTTCATGGCATTAGTGTTCACTCCCTATCGTTCTATTGACATTTTCTGAAATAAACAGGACGTCTTAGCAGACACAGCACCTGGGGAGAAGGATTGTACCGAACCCCTTTGTCTCCTGCTCTCAATCAATTCGGCACAAATTGAACTATTAGATGGAGGCATTAGATGAATTTTTAATGTGTTTTTATCCAGACTGTATGAAATATTGTTGTCCTGACAAAGAAGACGTTATTTTCTGTCACACATTGTTATTATTGATGAAGTGATATAGATAATATGATGAATATGAGCCACTAATCTAATGTCTTTGAAGCCGTTTGCTAAAGACTGATATGGAGTTGGAAGTGCTGCGTTACACCAACCGGATCTCCAGTGAAGCCCACAAAATGGTAAGCATTTTAACAAAAATATGTTTCTTTATATATTAAATGTGAACACTGAAACAACAAGCCCACAGTCAAAAGAATATTCTGCTTATTTGCATGTCATTACAATATACTTAGTTATGTTATTTTTGTAGATCATGAAAAATGTGAAACCAGGCCAGAAGGAATATGAAATGGAAAGGTATGTGGAAAGAATTTATGTGTTTTTGGTTTTTTAAATTAACTAACCAAATGTATGTAGAACTTTTCATTTATTTTGTTATTAACATAAATCATTGCAACCGTTATACTAATCAAGTTACTATTTCTACTATTGGTGTGGAACAGCTTTGTGTCACATGGTTCATTTCCTCTTTGACACTCGACAGTCAGGTGATCACAGGCATATGTTCTAATCAGTGTTTGTCCTATTATAAGCATTAATTTTCAATGCAATATACTTACAAAGTGAAAAAACAATACCTCAGCATGGTACTTCCTGAAGATTACATAGAATTATCTTTCTATCTTAACATGGGAATACCTACATTTGATCTCTTAAAAAGGAGTTGTTACATTTCTCATTATGTTTTAAATCAAGAAAATGTAAGTTCTTTAAAGCCATATAATGGATAAATCAATTCAAGAGACCTAGTCTTCAACTAATGATCCACTGTCTTGGCAGCCTTTTCCAGCACTACTGCTATACCAAAGGAGGGATGCGTCACACTTCATATACCTGCATTTGTGGAACGTAAGAAAAATTATTAAGTAAGTATTAAATCCACTAATATATTATATTTATTTATTAATTGATCATTTCTAATAGGGGACACAATGGTTCCATTCTTCACTATGGACATGCTGGAGCCCCAAATGACAAGACTATTATGGATGGAGACATGTGGTAAGTCATATCTGTGCCTTTTTCCTTTGTGTGATGGTGATGTAATGTACTAAAAAATCCAGAAGGGGGAGTTGTTGCCTTATCAATGCGCTGCTTGGATGCTGGATGCACTCCCTGGGCTATGTTTGTAAAATGTGAAAAAAAAAAAAACTTATTAGATCTGCATAATTGATACAAGTGTTAAATGATAAACGTGAACTGTTCTTTTCGGCTCTTCTTGTCATGTTTCTGTTAATATCTTGTTTCTTAAATACAGCCTCTTTGATATGGGTGGAGAATACTACTGCTACTCCTCTGACATCACCTGCTCATTCCCCGCTAATGGCAAATTCACTTCAGACCAAAGAGCCATCTATGAAGCTGTCCTTAAGTCCTCCAGATCTGTCATGGCTGCCATCAAACCAGGTTAACAGTCGTATTGTGTTGTTGTATACCACATAATGTACTGCAGGAGTATGTTTTTATAGACTCTGATTTGAATACATATGTAAGTCTAATCAAAAGTCATTTTTTGAAGGGGTGAAGTGGACTGACATGCACCGTCTGGCTGACCGTGTGCACCTGGAGGAGTTGGTGCAGATTGGTATTCTGAAGGGTAGTGTTGAAGACATGATGAAGGTTCACATGGGCTCTGTGTTTATGCCTCATGGCTTGGGACACCTGCTGGGGATCGATGTACATGATGTGGGAGGATACCCAGAGGTGAACTTTCAAGACAAATTTGTATTCCTATATCCATAACAACCATACGTAGCACATCTAAATCTAGACTCACCAATCAAAACTAAGAGTAAACTGGCAGAGTGGTTAGCACTCTTGCCAAGAGGATTAGACGCGCTACCCTAAGGCACTGGATGGATGAGTTAAAAGGTAAAATTTCCCAGGTGTAATAAAGTCTACAAAATGTTAAGGTAGAATAGAAAGGTTTTACTTCTGCCTCATAAAATCCAGATTCCACACTTTAGATAAAAATGTGATTTTAGGGAACGGAACGCATTGATGAGCCTGGACTGAGAAGTCTGCGGATGGGTCGTCCTGTACAAGAGCGTATGGTCCTGACTGTGGAGCCTGGGATATATTTCATCAATCACCTGCTGGACCAGGCACTGGCTAACCCTGCTCAGAGCTGCTTCATCAACAACCAAGTGCTGGCTCGCTTCAGAGGCTTTGGAGGGGTTAGTCTAATAACACACTGAATGTGTGCAACATTAAAGCCCTATATTGTGTTCACTCATTTCAACTCATACAACTGTAGCCATTTCTGGGATTAATGCTTCATCGTACAGTAGTTATTATTTCTTTTAGTGTACAACTATTGGTGTAACACTTCTCAAAACTTCTTGCAGGTCCGTATTGAAGATGACATTGCTGTGACAGCTGATGGCATGGAGCTGCTGACCTGTGTGCCCCGCACAGTCGAGGAGATCGAAGCTTTCATGGCCGACTCTGCCAAACCCTTCAGTCCTGTCACCAGCAATGAGAAATGATCAAATATAAGTAAAGGCTCAAGACATTGACTCATCGGATATTTACAATGAAAAAAATAAAATAAAATTATAAAAATATTATAAAATAAAATATTTTTACAGTTTTTTGGAAGAAAAGAATATTAATCATTCTAAGTATTAATTCAGTGCCTCAAGATTAATGTTTTTGCACTACTTTAATTTTGTTCTTTCTGTATGAACAGACTTCAGTCAATAAATTTGCACTTCAGTTTTCTGTTTTGTAGTGTTCATTATATTATATAAAATACAATACCTCCATTTGTTTTAACAACATAACTGCAATGAAGCCAAATGAAGCCATGAGTCAGATCATATGGTAAAGAAGTATAACATGACTCCTGCAAAGATAAGAGCCACTGTTCATTTAATTCGATAAATTTTAATCTCAAAACCTACATTATCATGCCTCATTAGAATTTCAGCTTTGTGGCCTTGTAAAAGAGTTGGATTTCTAGTTACAGGCTCAAAGTATTGTTTCCAAGTTCACAGAGAAAACAGCCAACCAGCAAAAGGACCATATCACAGGGACACTCCCCTATAGTTAAAACTACAAAGTATTCATAAGGATTTATGACTTCTGTCCTCATCTGACTGACAGAGCATTACCATGACCACTTCACAGTAAGTGAACTCTAAACCGATATAGTATTGGTTAAATACGCTGTTAAAATACTGTAAATGTCTATAATTTACAAAAGATGTATTACAGATGTATTATACTTATGTATTAGACTCTAGATCTTAAACCCATTTACATTAGAAAGGTCAACTTTTTTGGCTCTAAGAGCACTGGAAAGGACCTGTGGACCATTAATCAAACTTTATATAAAGTTTTGATAGCATCTCTCCCATCCATGTTGTGTAGCTAAACCTAGCCTATGTTATTTAGTAGGTAAAGCTATTGTCTTCTGTTGGCTAAAGCTCCAAACGGGCAAGCATATACGCATTGTTATAGCTATATAGAAAAGTTTATATATAGATAAACTAGATTTTTTTTTAAATGTATAAAAGCAAAAACAGTTGTTCGAAAATACATTTAAAACTCGTGTTAACTTCTCACAGACATCAGACACCATTTTTTTTATTGGTTGGGGGTTATCTTTGAACAAAAAGTTGAGTTTACAGTTAGAGCTGAGTATTAACCATAGCCTACATTTACAAGTAAAAAAAATATATATATATAAAAAGTGAAAAAAGCTCAACTTTACTGTGGACATTACGGAAAAAGGTTATTAAATCCTAAGTATTGTAGGGGTAACGTCATTCCTGATGTTTGACTGATCAAAAATATAACAAAAATCCTGTTTATTTTCACATTTACAAAGTATGAATTTCAAGCCCCTTTGTCTAAAATGCATTTGTTAGAAGCACAGACTGTATAAAGAATATTATATTAATATTTTTATAATACAGTCTATGGTTAAAAGCAGTTAGACAGAACCATGACTACCTTTCCTTGTTTTGGTTGTTAACAGTGCCCCCCACTATACCACCTGCGTCTCACATGTGTTTCATTTTTTCATGAAAGAGATTAAATACAAAATGATAAAAATAGGGTATTTGTGGTAAGTGGTAAGTTTAACAGTGGATCTTTACCCTGTGCAAAGTATTAAATGTTTGCATTTCCCTAATAAATAAAATAGGCTAAATGCATGCATGTATGTATGTATGTGTGTGTGTGTGTGTGTGTGTGTGCGCGCGTGCGTGCGTGCGTGCGTGTGTGTGTGTATGTATGTATGTATGTATGTATGTATGTATGTATGTATGTATGTATGTATGTATGCGTGTGAATATATAATTATAGGCATCTCCAACCTTTTTCCCCCAATTTACAAAATATAAATGCCAGATAGCAACTCATTTTAGTGGGGGTACAGATAGATGCCTATAAAACATTAACCATTGTCCATTTATTAGTGCACAAAGTTGGGCTTCAAAATGATACATTTACAATAGTAACAGGCATGTAATTAACCAATTTTTTGTTATTCAGCACAATGGCACAATTCTGAAATCTCTTAGTAAGCTACATGGAAAGGGGTGGAAAGCTACTGGTAGCTCCCGAGCTATAGGTTGGAGACCCCGGTCAACTGTGTCATGGGTAATTTTTTAGAAAAGTAGTATTTCCACAATAGGCTACAGTCTACTGTAAAACCAATGCTATATCAAATATCATGACCTTATCATGAAGCTTCAGCAGAATCTCCTATCAGTAAAATACATTTTTCCCCTTGCTACAGGATTTGGAGAGTCTACTATCAACTGATTCTGTCTGTTGGTCTCACCTGTTGGTCCAAGCAGTACCAAACTACTTTCTCAGCAATACACAACTGGAAGGTCTAGACTAAAGTAAAGCATAGCTCCTGAAAATGCTATAGCATTGTGTTTTTCTCTATGCTATGCTCTTGAATAGTCACGCTTATTGTGTTTGACAGCCACGTCATCATGTGCTCTATGGTTCTACAGTTCCCACAATGTGCAGAGAAACCACTGTCCACAATGGGCAACCCACTCTGGAGTGCCAGCAGTGTATTTGAGGCATGTCCTTTAAGTTTGAGGCCTCTGTTGGAGCTGGCTAGCTACGGCCCTTGTGATGCAGTAGTCTGTGAGCCACTCTTGAACAAGATGCACAGCATGTAGTCTTGTAGTAATCATACACACAAAGGCGAGCTTGGACCACCACATTGCAGTTGAAATACTTGTCCCTGCAGTGATCATCTGCCAAGAAACAAATGCACATTTATTTCCTTTTGTATAGTGAAATAATAATGACAGCAAACATCCTTGTCACCATAAATTGAATATACAATTGTATGGAAAGGCAGCTGACCTTTGTGAGGTATGCAGGGCTCAGGGTTACAGTCCTCTTTAGCAACTGGTTTAACGGATTCATCACATTTTTCACTGGAGATCATGTCATCAGACAAACAGCGAACTTCACGTACTCGGAAACCTCCCTGACATGTTTTTGAACACTGAAATGAGTTTAAAGTGAGAGTGAAACTGATGATTGATTCAATTCCATATACACAGATGTAGACAAGATTATTAATGGAACTTACTGAACTCCATTCAGTGTGGTACCATTTGGCCCCACACGCTTTAAGTTTACAGCTCTGCTGGCTCAACGGTCGATCCAAAGAGGAGCATTCGTAAGGAGGTGTGATAGTGAATCCTTCATCAGACTTCATAATGCACACTACTGACCTCTGCTGGCTACCTGTGCCACACTCTACAGAACACTGTATCATATATAATAAGAGAAAATAAGTCATTTTACTCAACTTCAACAGACAGCTTCTTATTTTGGTCATTATGTGCTATGTACCTGACTCCAGGGGCCAGTGAACCATTCAAAGTCATTCTCACATGGCCCATTGTTGCAGACCTGAGAATCTGGGGGTCGCTGGCTGCCACAGCCCTCCAGGGGAAGACTGGTAATGTGGTTGGTCAGGCAGAGCACTCCCCTGGTACGTACTCCCATCCCACATTCAGCTGAGCACTGTGAAAACACATACAGCCTGAATACAGGACAAGATGTAATAACAACAACATCCATTAGGTGAAACATGTCAGACGCAAGACACTGCTCTGTAAAAAGCCATCACATCATTTCTTCTTTAGACATTACCCGATTCCCCCACTCAGTATAGAACCAGCTCTTGGCACAGGGTCCTGAGTCACAGTTCTCCACATGGACAGGCCGCAGGTGCATGTTGCACTCTTCATCTGGTACAGTGTCTCCCACGTTGCTGACACAGAGCACCTCCCGAGATCTCTGTCCCAGCCCACATGGAACCGAGCACTGGTGTAACACAGATCACATGATTCTAGTTACTCCTGCAAATCTGGACATGAATATACTCACGTCTATCCAGCTGAACCAATTAAACATTCAAATGCGTATGCTTTGACTTACAGGAGACCATGTTGAGCGTATCTGCCACTCACTGCAGATCTTCATCTGGCAGGTGCTTGTTGTTTCTGGGCGCTCCAAATGTTGACAGCGACTCGTGTGCACATTGAGAGTGTGGTTGGCATATACTTGCCGACAAAGGATTTGTCTTTGCTGCATACCTAGGCCACAGCTCTTGCTGCACTCTGACCATTCCCCAATATCCCAACTAAAAATACATAATAGATTAAGTTCACATGATGTCACAACATTGTAGAACACTTACACAACACTTACAAATAATACAAATTGAGCTGATGGACACATCACTTTTTAAACAAAAGATTGCACAATTTTACCTGGTTGATAGTTAATTTGTCTGTAATTACTGAGTCTACCCACCACATGAAACAAAACTGAATTACTTTTCTGTTACTCCAAATGAACCAAGGTTTAATAATTGATTCCGAAAGCAGTGCCATTATTCAAGTTCTCAGTGGAAAGGACTTAAAACTGTAAGATGGGCAATCTTACAATGCTTCTTACAATGCTGGGCAGGGTTGCAAGTTGCAAGCCTCTTCTCGAGAACTAGGCTTGTGGCGGCTGTCACACAAAGTATCAGATACTTGGAGGTTCTTTCGGTGGTGGACACAGTGAAAGACAGAGTAACGAAAACCTGACAGAACAATTTTTTTCAGTTAATGCATTGTACTTTATATTAAAAATGGACAAAGATTGTGTTTCCTGACCTTTCCCACAGGAGGCGCTGCACTCTGTAGAACCAGCCAGTTTCCAGCTGTACTCTTGGTCCTGTCTTGGCGGCAGAACAGCAGTTACCTGGTTGTCAGGGAGACGTGGAGAAG
>KN511081.1:12751-22822 GCA_000787155.1 Scartelaos histophorus
CTCTGCTGTGCGGAAAAACACTATTATGGTGGCTGAATCCACCCTCTCTATTCAAACCATTGCCTGTGAAGAAAAGAAAACAATAACAAACGGATAAACGGGATAAGAAATACTAGCAAGACAACCCTGAGTTACATAGAAAATGTAGTTTTCCAGTTCTATTGCCCCTTTGGTAGGTAAAAGACTGAATATGAAACTGTCTAATTAGAGGAAAATTGCTTACCTTCTTGTTTGTTAGCCTGAGGATCTGTTTTAACAGAGGGAAGAATGTATTCATAATGAACTCCAGGGTTTAGCTGCTGAAAAATAATCTAAAATAACATTCATATTTTCAGTAATGATGCACAAAAATAATCCTAATATCAAAAACAAATCCGCAAAATTAGAAAAAATATTCTTACATAAACATCCAAAATGTCATTGGTGGGTCCATCTGCCACAAAGGACTCTCCTGTGGTGCTGCTGATTTCATTGGGTCTGCGATAAGTAAACATGGTTCCACCTCCTTCATAGTTTCCTGGTCGGTCGATGGCCCAATTCCCATTAATAATGGATTGCCCGGATCTGCTTCGAAGAGCTGAAAACATTTTTTACTTGTATTTTAGAGAGTGGAACCTTTTTTTAATAATGCAAGATGAGATGGAAAATCTTTTAAAATGTTTTCCACTGGTTCCATGGATTATCTTTTAAGAAGCTATTAAAGAGGTAGTAAAACAATTCTGAATCCACTGCATGCCTTTGAATGTAAATTATGAACACAGGGAGTGCTTTAATCTTGCATTTCAAAATAACTATTTTCACATATTTTTCTGTAACCTAGACATTCCTTTTTAAAGCACAATAAGCATGGTTAAACCTTACTATAAGAGTTATAAATCACACAAAGTATACGTACCAAGGTAGTTTCGGCTCTTTGCCATCTCTGTGATGTTGATCTTGGTGGCCCCTTCTGGAATTTCCACTATTTTATGGTAGCCGATCTTTGACAGATTATGTTTGAACACTCCAGAGACCAGTCTACAAGTGCTGTTATCACCTCCACAAACCCCACATCTGTCAAGGGCCTTTCCAGATCCAAGATACTCATCACAGCCTGGACTCTGAATATACAAAAAATATATTAGCTGTTAATGTATTGATTATTTAGTATTCATATTTCATTCATATATCACAATTTTGTACATACCAAATTCAACATACTAAAGTCAAAATCATGATGAAGAGCCAGACAGAGTAGTTATAAATTACAGCATAGTTAAAATAGAATTGTTTACATCAGCTGTCCATAACTGAACTAGTTAAAGTAGTAAAAGTAACCTGCTGTCCAAACAGGTGATGTGGATACTGCCTTCAGACTAATACATGTGTTTATGGGGAAAAGCCTGGTTCACACACACCAGAAACCACTTAGCTATAAAGCCAAAACACAAACAGAACCAAAACAAACAGCATCTCTGCCTACAGGGGGCAAGGAGACAAAATTACATCATAAAATGAAACTGCTAAATGCAGGTGGCAGAGCAAACTCATGCTTAAAAACAGATGACAATGTGTGCTTAATATTGTCTATTAGTGTATTTTGGTTCTTGTATAATGGTTAAATAAAATGAAAGACGAAGTGTAACTGTCATGACATGACATATTAACTTAATTAGTAAAAAAGTTATTATTATTATTATTAGTAGTAATAGTAGTAGTAGTATGATGATGATAATGATGATTATTATTATTATTGTTGTTATTATTATTGCTACAAATAAGCCACAATTTTTATGATCTTGATTATAGACAATATGTATTAATATTGTATATGTATTATGTATTAAGTATATTTTGCCTGGAACTGGAACTGTATTTTGAATATGTTATGAAGTTATAAGTACTTTTAAAGATTTAGATCAAAATGCAAATATACTGTAAAATTTCACTTCACATTGGAAGTTCACATTGGTGTTTATAGCTCTATATTTCCACACAGTAGAAACATTTAGATGTGTGGCCATGCATCCAAGTTGTTAAAAGAGATATAGAACTAAAGTGAACAGGCCAGATAGTTAAAAGAAGCCTGATTCACATCGCAGGTTGTTCTTACAGTCTGGGGCAAAGGGCATGCTTCATAAAAGGCCCAAGCTTGTAAAATCAGAAATAGCATTGGACATTATTATACCCATTAAATGCAAAGGTTTCTCTTGACATTGCTGTAGACTTAATGCTATAGATTGAACATTGAGCAAGTTACAGGAATAGTGAAAAAAGCAGAGATGAAAAATTAGGGGAAAAAATACTTTCAGTTATTAGAGTTTTGGACATGTCTTTTAAACATGATACACTGACGAAAAAAACAGGTCGGCTTAAAAACATCTGCTTTTAACAGTCAAATAAATCACAGCTGGCATGAGTAAAATAAAGACATCAAAATAATGAATACCTGATAAGATTTACTTGCCCAAATTGTAATCATCAGCAATTGTGCATGGACTAAAGCAAAACCTGTAGTGACAAGTTGAAACGACATCCTCAACAGTTGAACATCTTGAGGACTTTTCCATTAAAAGAGAGATATTATTCGGGTAAGTTTTGTGGGTAAAGAAAACCATTCATACCAATCAAGTAAACCAGCTAAACAAGGCTTAACTTTTGGCCACAGTATCAGAAGAAAAGGAGGAGGTTTTCCATATATTAATATATAAATGTTCAACATTTCTGTAAAGCACATCAGATAATACTTAAAAAATGTCCATGGTCCTCCAGGTGAGACCAAAGTGAGTTGTTCTACCTGTGTCCGCAGCTTCCCCTGCACACGTATGTGGAGACAGGCGAGCAGCAGAAGAGCCAACCCTGACAGCATTCTCTGATGTGGTCACACAAATGTTTGACCAGCCTGTCTGCCTTCTGCCAGGGCTAGTAGCTGCCTCCAACAGCCTCTTCCTCGCCCTCGTAGTACGGAGAATGCCAAAAAACTCTTTGAGTACAGAGCTGATCTGTACGAGCCCCCCTTGTAAACTGAGCAGGGGGAGGTGCAGCAGGGGATCTGGGGAAAGGGCTTTTTTAGTGGAGGCATAGGGAGAGGAGAAATGAATAGCAGAGAGAAAGCAGGCGGAGAGCTACCACTGACAGTAAACTCAAAGTCAGGGAGGACATTCTGGCCACTACTTTAACAGGACAGTAAAACAGCTGCAGAGGATCCTATCAAAAACAATGAAAGGTCAACTCTGTTGTTTCCCCTGATTAAAATAAAAGGAGGACTTTTTATTCTCTAGTCACACAGTAGATTTTCTCATAAAAGGCACACGACAGGTGAGGTACTTATTCATGTCATTATCTTTTCAACACAGAAAGATGTCCCATTTTCGGACATAAGTGAAGGTAGAATAAGTTAACAAAAAGTTAATAATGTTTGTTTCTACACCATTCTAGTCTAGACATTGCCCTAATTAAAACAGTTGTCTACATTACATTAGATTAGTAGATTATTAGTTTAAAACATGGGTTTACTAGTTGCAAACTTGCAATGTTTTAAACACATAGCTAGAGCTCACCTCCTCTAGTAAAATTAACAGCTTCTGGGAGACTTGAGAGACTGAGAGAGACTATATTAATGTTGGCACTATTAATCACACTGAAATACTCAGATTAAGATGTTTTACGGAAAAACCTGTTGAGATACAGCTATGTGCACACCTGCAACTCATGTGGCTTCTAAGTTCTTCTGGATCCATGACAAGAGCAGGAGACTCAAAAGCAGTCACCAGAAAGTGCACAGTAAACTTATTCTAAGGCCTCTTTTTATTGTAACAATAAACAGTGATTCTCTAACGCAAACATGACTTATTTAAACTTATTTACAGATGGGTGGTTGCTGTGTTTATATTGAGAAAAAGGCTCTTGTCACCAAATAATTTTTAGCAATACACTAATGTCTGAGGAAAAACAAAAAAGGAAACAAAATTATATATACTTTCCCTAAACACTACTGTAGAGACATTTTCTGATTCGTACTGTTCTCCTTCTGAAAGTAGCACAATCTGGGGTTGACAGGGCCAGACGGACCATCCCAAGCACTGTAGGGGCATTGTCTGCCAAAACAAGTAGGTCAGTACTGAAGATACGTAGACTTCAGCAGGCGCCTCATTTTCAGGACTCCAACCCACACACGTCCAAGTCATGCTCTCCAGCAGGTGGGCTCAGCGCTACTGTAATGACACGTGCTCCCTGCATTCAACTACTGCCCTGTTCTTACAGATAGCAATACATGTATTGGTTTTATTACACCGTTCCATGTGTTAAAGCAAAAAAAAGAACATTCTCATGACACACCACACCTCTGTTTAATTCGGCCAGATTCTGTTTAATGCATCAACATACAGAGAGATAAAGTTGGAAAAAAAAAGGATGATTTTGGTGCATCTGGGATACATATTAGTCAGCAAGGCCAGGCATGTAGGTCCCCTGACTGTAATGTATTTAAGTAAAGGAGGTATGAATGCTGCAGCGGAGGATGAGGAAATGTAGAAAGCAGGTGCAATGACAATCAGAGCCAGGAAATGCAAGGTGTGGCTGAGAAAGAGCCATCTTTCTCTCTGGACCGCCTACAGAATACTGGACTAATCCTCTAAATCATACATACAATCAAACCATATCTTACAAGAGGAGCGTTGGGCATAACGCCATTTATTTTGACCACATGGTTAGTCATAAGACAGAAATAGGGATGGACGATTATAAGAAAAAGGAATCTAATCAGATGATTTCATTGCAATCACTACCAAAAATGTGTTCAAATGTGCATGTTACTGTTGTTACCAAGGTTTCAGTGTGGCACAAAAAGTGAGTGAACTGTAAGACAAGCTTCGTAAGTGGTATGGTAGTGTTGCCACAATGCTAAAATTTCAAACAAGATTTTGACACTAAGGAAAAGCTATTTCTAGCTTTTATTTAATATTCTATTTTACTGAAGATATTCTTCAGTAAAAAAATATTTAAAAAAAAATCAATCATCCCCATCCTCATAAATGGAGATGAATGAAGTAGGGTGAAATCAAAAATTCCATTAGCCATCATCAGTCGTATCTTTTCACAAACTTGGTTGGGCAGACACAATCAAGATATTTACATTCCAAACCCAATTACGCATATTATTCAAAGCTCAACATAATATAACACAACTGGATTGAGATTCCCATTGTTAAACCAATGTTCACTCAACTCAACTCATCCAATGTTTAAATAATGGCCAGCCTACAATTAAATAGGAACACCGGATCCTTGACATTCCAAACAAACTGATAAAGGGTATAATGTCCTCAAAGTGTCAATAGACAGCCACCCAGCAAGCAGCCACTGTCAACAGGCGTCTGTCTGAGGAAGACCTGAGTGACCACTAAGTGCTAAAAATAGAATGCTACATGTGCGTCCTCTCATAAATCTGTCCAGGACGCTAAAGCCCACCCAAACACACCTCCTCCACAAGTTAAGCAAGTTGACTAATTAGCACAAACTGTCAGTCAAGAGATTCACAAATGTTTTAGCGTTAAATGTAATTCTACAATGCATAGTAATGAAAGGGGGCTCGTACTCAGTCTCATGACTCTAATCTCATCTCATTAACCTCCTTTAGAATATGCAACATGGCTTAATGGCTCATTTATCGATAAAAGATCCAACAAGTAATCGTACTTTAGATTTCCTGACAAAGACAGATGCCTTAACAAGTGCCATTCACGAGTGCTGCTCTAACACTGAACCTGACCTCTAACATTCTTGTCTAATAATTGTACCAAATCAAACTGCTACTTTGATTTAATTACAATAGCAGCCCTAATACAAATTGTTACTTTGATAAAAACAATAATAGAGCTTTCTAAATATCTTTTATAACTTTTATGCAAATCCTCAAATATATATACAGTGCCCATCAACTGCATTGTTGTACATGATTGAGGTATCTCCACTAGTGATGTGCCAAGTAGGCTATATATCAAAGCACTCATCCCCTTTTTAACAAGTCTGCCTGTCCACCATAGCAAGGAATGTACAAAACAGATGCAGCTGTCATGAAGGGAGCCGTGAAGAGTGGTTTGAATTCTGTTTGATGAGAGTGGCTAAAGCCAAAATGCATAATATGTTACAACAGTTTTCATGCAAGCAGTAGCTCAATATTTATTACAAATTGACATTTAACAAATTGTAGCATAAGGAAGCAAGAATTTGTTCAGGTACAGGTACATTGAGTGAGCATGTGCCAAATCAATAAAAGAATCAGGTAGGAGGTAGACTATTTGCTGTGGAGAACCCAGAATGAATGGAAAGAAAAACAATAACAACTTAAGCTTTCATAGTTGGTTTCCTATATTTCATCATCAGCTCTGCAGAGGGAGCTGCACAAGCCCACTCCAGGGTGTAAAATAGTCCCAGTCTACATAGATTCTACCCTCAGTGGGGCCCACCACCGCCTGCAGAGAACTGTGTGGTCAGTGATCGCCCTTTAAAAATACACACACCCTTCTCAAATGCACTTCCTCAGTATAAAAGAGAGATGTAGCTGCTGAATGGAATTCCCACTATAAGGGGATCTTTCTTTCATTGCCCCTTTGACCACATTCAAGTCCAGTTGCAGTTGGTTTGCACAGTGTTGGTCACCTAAGAACTGTTTAACATTTCTCCTGGGAGGAGTTTGAGGATCAGCATTTACAGCGTGAATATGAAATAACAATTTATAGCCAAACAGCCAATTACAAAGACTGCATCCTGAGTGTGAAAGAACAGACTAATGCAAAACTGCTACTATCTTTGGAAATGTGAGATGAAGGCTGGGGTGACACTTGGGGCAAAGGGTCTAATGGACAGATCTGGGTTGTTATTCATTTCAAGATGTCACCGCAGAACAAGGTGGACCACACAAACTCTAGTTCAGTCCTGGAGCAAGGGATTCTCCTCTTAAACAGCACCAAAGGACCACTCACTATATCTATATCTATATCTATATCTATATCTATATCTATATCAATATCAATATCTATATCTATATCTATATCTATATCAATATCTATATCTATATCTATATTATATCTAGCTTAATAGCTTACTGAGCTAATCACACAGCTGCAAATGTAAGCACTGCTTTCATAATATTTTTTTCCTCATCAGATAGGAACCCAAACCTATGTGGACAGGCGTTGACCTATCCATCTGTTAGACTCTTTAAATAAAAAAAATGTATTAAATGGAGTGGCTGCTCTCATGTGAATCATTTAGGTTTGAGGTGGAAAGTGTTTCTATGACACCTTTACCACTATAAAATGTGAACCAGCATGGAGACATGTAGCCTGCATGTTGTAACTTGTTTGCCTTTTTTTAAGAGAAAATATATAATAGGGCTACATTCATCTTCCTTTACTCACTTACTTTCTTTATGCCTTCTGTCTTAAACTGAATGAAATGTACCTTGAAATGTATAAGGCTTTAAGTCAATGCACTAATTTAAACAAGCCTACTTGCAGCAAAAGAACATTATTCATGCTCTACACACCTTGTGTATTTTAATCACTGCAGTACTTATTCTGTACTGCCCTCTCCTGGTCTAAACCAACATAACATTCAGCTTTTACTATCCATGCACTTACCATGCACTTTCCTGCCACACACACAGAATGATTTTGTCCACATGGTGTGCCATCAGTCACTGCCTTTGACTGTCGTACGTAGAACCTGAAGCCAATCGCACGGCAATGGAGTTCACACTGCTGTTCGACAGGTGCTATTGACAGAAATAGAAAAATATTACATTTGCACACACATGCATATTCATGTTTATTCAATTAGTGCAGTCAGTATAAAACTTTACACAAGTTACTGTTATGGTATTTTATTCACATGATATGTTCCACATTCTCAACCAGATATTACTGCAGCAACTGTTCTTACCATTACCAATTTCAGACAAATGGCTTTCCATATTGTGTTTTGATTGTTGCCAGGGTGAGTTTGCCTGAATGAACAGTGCACCTCAGTCTTTAATTGTAATTCTAAGGTTTGACAGATCGGGAATCATTCAGCTTACACATAGCATTTAAAGGAACAGTCCAGCGATTGTACTTCAGTGTCATTTGAGGCTGAGTCCTACCTTCATTAAAAGGCTCCCACTCGTACAATCTGCCCATGAAAGGCTTGCTGTTGTAAGAAGAACACTGGACAGCTCTGAATGCTCTGCCCGATGGAAGACAGGCCTGCAGCAAAGACATACACTTTCCATAAAGTCATCATCATTTAAGATCTGAAACAACTCTCTGTGTGTAAACTATGCATTTGCGATGTCAGCAAGATCAACCTCTCTGACTGTTTCCCATACTCTCATTGTCTAAACAAGGTACAGGTCTGTCTTACATCAACTGAATAGACGTGGAACACTATGTGCAGTGAACAGAAGCTATAACTGGCTTTACAGATGCACAAAACTAGCATCCAGTTAAGAAATTAATCATCAATTAAAATGCATGTTAAAGTATACTGCATTCCACAATGGGGTCCAGTATATGACTTAAATGTTTAGATGTCTGTGTAATATAGTATAACCAAACTATATAACAGGAAAAAATGATTATATGAACAAAACTAAACAATAATTTGAATAATAAAAAAATTAGGTGGCTTACACTATTGGTACAGATCTTGTAGCGAGCATACTCTCCATTGCAGAAGGACACAGATAAAGGGTCATAAGGTCTCTCAGGTTGTTGATTTCCTGGCTGTATTTCCTCGTTGTTTTCTGACTGAGGTCCTGGTCCAGCTCCCCCTGGCTGGTAAAGAGGAGCCCACACAGGGTTGTTCATGGGCTGCTGTGGCAGTCTGGGGTGCACGAAGGCCCTGCTATATTGGTGGGGACTTCTGGAGATGCCAGGGTATTTAGCCTGGCGATCAGTTTGTCTCCTGGAGCCTTGAAGGTTTAAGTTTCCTTCAGGAAAGCGTCTGTGTCTGTGAGAGCTACCACTGCCTGTGTCCTGGCTTTTATCAGTCTGTGAGGTACGAACAGAGGGTGCTCTTCCATAACCATACCTCCCTGGGACCATGTGGCCTTGCCTTAAAAATAAATATTCAGAGATATTCAGATTTATAATGTTATTTGTTTGTTTTCATTAAAAATGTTCATTTTAATCCAAGAGTCAGTGCAATTGTGCCAAAAAATGAGGGTTGATGGTTGAATGTTGATCGCATGTTTGCTTAATTACTCAAAGGATAACTACCAAAAGAAAAAATTATTTTTCTTTTGAATTATATAATCATAAAAATGTAATAAGACCTGTGTATACCTGTGTGCTCTTGGTTGGAAGACTCTGTGCTTCCACATCTCTCCCTGAGAGCTGCCATTGCTGTGTCCCAGACGGGTTGTAGTTTGCAGGGCTGATATGACATGACTGGGTTTCTGTGGATTTGCTCCAATTCTGGTGGAGGGATATTCATTGTACTTCAGGGCCACACCCAGACAGGGCCTGCTTTGCTTCTGGACCCCTTTTCCACAAGTCCGAGAGCAGCTGGTCCACGGACCCCAAGCTCCCCATGAGCCAAGAACATTTCCTTGATCTGCTCTGGTCCCTTGGTGAGAAACCACCCTATGAGGAACCTAGAAAATGAACAGCAATCATTAAGGACATAAATACCACAGACACCCCTGCCA
This sequence comes from Scartelaos histophorus, assembly GCA_000787155.1. Lineage (NCBI taxonomy): Eukaryota > Metazoa > Chordata > Actinopteri > Gobiiformes > Gobiidae > Scartelaos > Scartelaos histophorus. The sequence continues at coordinate 22,422 of KN511081.1, forward strand.
AGGTGATCATATAAACAGATATGCCCAGAGCAGCCTTGTTTAAAATTTCAGGTCAGTGATCTCATCCTATAAATACCTCATAAATGTGTGTGGCATTCCCCTTTGTCCCCTGCTGTCCATGAAGACTGCTGTTGCAGTTAAACCTAATGATGCCTGATGTGGCTGATTAGTGACTGTCTGTGACTGGGTCTGGCAAACCCCATTGTCTACCTGCATTTCTCACTATACTCTTCCACGAGCAGCTCTGCCAGAGACATATTAGCTGCAATCACTGTTCTCTCTGTTTGAGGAACTTGCCAAGATATCCTGTGCCAAGCTAACTTCATCCATGGAGTTGCATGGAAATCTTGCTCTTTAAGGACCACTTTGTCTTCATTCACTGCAAAGTCTCTATGCAAACA
>JACN01060177.1:0-47668 GCA_000787155.1 Scartelaos histophorus
CAAGCAGTAAACAACGTGCATGGGGAACTGAAGTCAAAATCTGCACGTATCATAAATGATTGTGGAATGAGCACAGACTGTGTAAAGAAGTGGACTAAGTGAGTGCGACGTCACCCATAGCATTTGCATCCAGTCAAATGAAGCTCATCGAGGCTGCTGTTATAGGGGTGAATTTGGAGCTGAGTTCCATATTGGTAAAAGGAATTTATTTACCGACAAAATAGTGAAATAAAAACACAGGATTATTTAGAGCACATTTACATGAACATTACATTACATGAAATACCAAAGCTCACTGCAGCAGTTACAGTGAGAGGGGTGACAGTTTTAATATAAAGTCAATTAAAAAGCAGCTAGTGGGTTGGCTACTGTATCTCCATCTATATATACAGTCTATGGGAATAATGTGTCATTTCTCAAGTATTTAATTCAGTGTAACCAGTGACATGATTGGGCCTGGGCTATCACTAGTTCAGACCAAACACAGGGCAGTTTGGTTTGTGCATAGCCAAAGGTAAAGTGTACGAATGAATTGAAACAATCAGAGTATTCAGTGTTTGGTACTTCAGCCTATATAAACCAAAAGCCATTTTTGTTTGTGAAAAATGTGCAAAGGAAAGCACTTCCATTTGCAGTTTGATTTCTCAAACCATATTTGCCATGACATTCCGTCTTTTCACATCCTCTTACATCCAGACTGATATTATGTACAACTAAAGTCAATCAGGTTTCACAATCTAAATTCTGATATAAAATGTGATAATGTCGTCCTCTCAGATGTGGAACAGGAGACAGTTTTCCCTGAGACATTCTACTCTCTGTTGAAATATCAAAAAGGTAAATTCACAAATGTTGAACTTGATCATTTGTATCAGTGACCAGGCACCATAACTCATTGTATTACAACTAAAATCTGCATTTTAACTATATTAATTTTATCTGTATTAAACATTATTGGCCTATAGAATGTGGTGACGTCATCTGAAACACCAAAACCACATGTGGTAAAGATTATGAGTAAAAACAGAACTATTTTAACATTTTTGAGTTACACATCAATATCCTTTGTTATCAAAACTGGACTAAACTCAGAACCAGACCAGGACTACTGTAGACCAGGACTAAACACCCACTACTGTAGACAGGACTAAATATGGACTAGACCAGGACTAAACTCGGACTAGACCAGGACTACTGTAAACCAGGACTACTGTAGACCAGGACTAAACTCGGACTTGACCAGGACTACTGTAGACCAGGACTAAACTCGGACTTGACCAGGACTACTGTAGACCAGGACTAAACTCGGACTTGACCAGGACTACTGTAGACCAGGACTAAGCACCCACTAGAACTACTGTAGACAGGACTAAATATGAACTAGACCAGGACTAAACTCGGACTAGACCGGGACTACTGTAGACCAGGACTAAACTCGGACTTGACCAGGACTACTGTAGACCAGGACTAAACTCGGACTTGACCAGGACAAAATTGTATTATATTGTGCACCCAAACGCAAAATTCTAGTTAAAAAATTCCAGTGCCACTTTTGGTTTTGGTTTTAGTTACACATTCAAACGCAAGGCTCAGTAAAATGTGTAGAAATGTTTCGATCTCAAAAGGATTCTGCTGCAGAACTAAATGTGTTGAAAATTTGCTGAAGAAATGTTTATGCCACTTTTGGTGCCAGGCTCATGTTCTGTGGCGCTTCTGTTTGATCTTGTGCCTGGCATACTCCCCCAACCCCCAGTGCTTTAATTATGTCTTAGTCACTGACCTGGCAACGTGCTGCAAAAAATAACTACACCAAGCAGAAAAACAGAGATCAAACATGAACTAGATGTTTGAGAATTAAATACAAGCAAAACCAATTCTTGAACAACCCGATAATACAAATAAACCAAGATTAGTATAGTGCTCAAATGTCTATCCTTTTTATGCTTCTGTTGCTTGGTGAAGAGTTATTTGTCTATCCAGAGTCATTTTTGGACCTATAATTGACTTAAAATACAGTTTTCTTACTCTATTGCCTTGGTTAAAAAGAAGGTCATATCAAAATTGTCAAAAATTGCAGGATTCATGATATTGTGACATGCCTATAATGGAAATCTGCTCAGGGGAAAAATATACTTCATACTGTCAACTGTTGGTATAGTGAGTCCAAGGGTTATTTTTCCATATAAAATTCAGTGTAATCAAGGGAAAACTAGCACCTATAATAATAATTAACGCATTGAATTTTTATAGTGGCCTTCAAAACACCCAAACATTACTCGCTCATTCTATAACCACATTTCGTTCATACTGGGAAATGTTGGTGAAGTGTATTGCCTAAGGACACAGCGGCAGAAGTTGATCAGCGGGAATCAATCCTCTGACCTTCGACTTAGGAGGCCACTGCTCTAATCACTGAGCCACTGTCGCCCCATGTCATATCGTAGAATCTCAAAGCCACCAACTTTAAACAGAAACCTTGACAAACTAAATGGAATTGCTAATGATTTTAATATTTGTTTTCCCAGTGTATTTCTGCTCTAAACTTCGGCCTATTGCTCTGTCCTCTGGCTCTGGCCTCCGGCTCTGGCCTCTGCTCCGTCTCCTGCGAGCTCTGTGGAGTGAAGCAGTTATGGATGGTGTCTGTGTGAATTAGCGCGGTTTGTGGAAATCATTATCGACTGCACACGACCGGAAAGAGGATTCTCAGAACAAATGAGCCACACAGCATTTTAAAAGTGCACTGTGCAGACATATACGGAAAGGGATCACTGTATTAAAGACGCTCCATGTATCTTTTCTGATGGAGGACGCACCAGCCTGTCTCCATGGTACGTCACAGTATGTACATCTATCTCCATGGAAACATAAAAGTCACGCCACCAGTCTAAGTTACTCACGGTAAGAATACTTTTGGACTGATTATTTTAGCAATAAACAAACTGTAAATTAATAAATCCATGATAGTCAAGTTTGATGTCACACTGTAAAATATTCCAGACAAAGTAAGAACATCTCCATGGTGACAAGCCTCAATCAGAAAAGTTCCATAGTGCATTTTGAAGCTGGTATAAGTTATAACAATAATAATATATATGTTAAAAGGGAGAAATAGTCCTTCATCATCCATTGTTGTCAGTGTGCTCAGAGTCTAGTTATACATACAGATACATGCAGTAGTTTGTGGTAGTAGTTGCATAGAGAAAACTTTAGGAATAAACGTGTATTTTCGATGAGGAAACAACATTACGAAATGTTTTACAGACGTTATATCTTAATATGTCTGCTTGATTTATAAGGGCACAGTTCAGAAAAGTGCCAAGTCTATGTTTGCCTATGGCCTGTGCGTTCTATGGATTCTATATAAGCAACATCCATCCATTACAGAGATGCTAATCCAATTCCCATTGATCGGGACAGTGCACTGCAGTGACAGTAACAAAAAGCACAGCCAAGACCAGATGGTGTGTTCTGGATTCAGGGAAGAGCTCGCAGGACGTATGTCATCACAACATGCAGCGCTTTATCAGAAATTAAAACTATTCAAGACTATTATGTAATATCAAAATTAAACTACAGACATATTATAACTTATTTACATCTCCAAAGCTCAAAATGCTCTGTTCCACTAGTGGTAGTTCTCTCGCTAACAGCTACCTTTTACCATTTGTTTAGTAGAGATTGGATATTCCAGGGCTGAAGTCATCCAAATGATTTGAGTGAAGCTGCACTTCCTGTATCACCACGTGACATCACAGGGTGGAACAGTGTTTTCAGTTTGAGAGAAGAACTCAGCCTAAATATGCAGGATTTGTGTGTTAAACAATTGTGAATGAAACAAAACACAACTCCAGCCATGTCTGCGATGAGATTGTGGAAAAACTACAAGAGATATCAGTGCCATTTTTGATGTGCAACTAGGGCTTAGGGACCTGTACAAAATACATTTTGGCAATACAGTAACAAAGAAACCAAGAAGTTAATGTACATAAGAACACAATATGAACATCTTTGACTTAATACATATGGAATCTTGGTTCTATCAGCTTCTATGCCAAAGTTCTAGGCGTTTTCTTCTTCTTCTTGCTGCAAATGCCTTTTCCGAGCGTGTGGAGAACACAGACTGTGCAGTTCTGCCTCGTGTCAACATGAGATGATTCCAGGCGGGAGTTGGCTGCACAACACGATGCTGTAGCCAGGTCAGCCTTCGCTTTTTTGACGCATTTCAAGGTATCAGGCCAAACTTCAAAAGTGAAATTGTGGAAAAACTACAACAGATATCAATGCCATTTTTACTGTGCAAGTACGGCTTAGGGACCTGTACAAAATACATTTGGAATCTTGGTTCTAATACTCTGATAAGATCCAAGAAAGTATTTGTTCAAGGTTATGCCATGGTTATGTTATACAAACACTCTTAACTGGTCACTGGTCACAAAACGCTCTCAAAATGCTGCAACATCTATTTTTTATACTTTATACAATTACATCACATATTTAGATCAGTTTTGTAATAAGTTATTAGTAACTACAAATGTCTCAAAAGTTAATTTAAATGATTGAGAAACAAATAATGTAAAAAGTTATTAGTAACTACAAATGTTTCATGTCTCAAAAGTTACTTTAAATGATTGAGAAACAAATAATGTAATAAAACTATTGAGTTTAGTTCTCACAGTTTAAAGGCGCACTAGTGTGTATGTAATAGGTGGAGGGTTCAAAACCTGCTTGCATCTGTGGATTATTTCTTGTTACCTTCAATCAGGGGAGTTGATGGGGGGGGTCTGTTGTCCATATTATCATCATCATATTATTATTGTATATTACACATCAATGGAGACAAGGAGGCAATGCCAAGTTCCAGGTCAGATCTGTGGAGAGGCAACCCCGCTCACAGTAAGAATGTGTGTTTTATAAGATATTTTTGACTGATAATCACCTAGAATTGAGTAAATGTAAGATATAATGCAAGTTCCATACTGTTGGATATAATAACATCTCTATATAGACTCAGGTGACAGATCCTCCACAAGGAAAGTTACATAATGAAGCTTTAAACATGTGGCTTGAACCAAAACAAGGTTAGAGGACACTGGAAGGCAGCGACAGTTTATGTTCAATAATAAATGTGTGGTATGTTTTATTCAGTGAGTCTTCTTTCAGGCTTCTCTCCTTTCCACTCCGGTCTACCTGCTCCGATTTCAATCCAGACGAAGCGAAGAAGAACTGGCAACGCTTCATTTAAGACGCGATAAGGAAAAAATCCACACATCCTGAAGCAGTGAAAAGATTTAGTGCGAAATTTTCATTATCAAGCAGCTCTAGGGCTGAATGATGAAGTATTTTCGAATCAAAACTGCAGAAAGGACATAATTAACAGTATGTAGTATCAATCTGTACAAACACGTTCTCTTTGTTAGTTCATATTTCAGGCTTTTTGTCAAATTTTCTGAATGCTTTTTAAAATTTAACCTTTGAACAGAATAATTTTACTAAAACAAATTGCAAATCTACTCGCAATTACAATGTTTGTCAGAAAAAAAAAAAAATATCTTGAGAATGACTTGAGACTTGAGAATGAGATAGCATTTCCGGGAAAATAATTCTGTATTATTTATGTATTCGCTAATGCATCTCTATGGATGTTTCCCGTTCTCTTGAATCATGTTTATTGTTCTCTGCATTTCACTCATTCATCAGTACATTGGACAATTCTCAGGATTCTTTTGATTTCAAGAAGATGCAATTAAAATGCACTTAATAAGTCAAATAAGAAATAAAAACATATTAATTAACTAGATTATGTAGTTTGAGCGTAAAAAGAAATTGAACTGGGTTAGATCGATGTAACAATAACTGAAATATTGTGATATTGTATCGTCAAAGGTCTCGCAATAATATCGCAACAGTTAAAAAAACAGAAGAAACTACATAGACCATGCTCCTTTGCTCCATTTCAGTGTAGACAACATGAAGAAGTAACTGATCTTAGCACTTTTGAATCTTAGTTCGTTGGGTTAAGTCTTATCAAGGAAGAAAATTCAGTTTAACCTCCACATAATATTGCAAGAAATATCGTACTGTAAAAATAACGTCTGGATATCGTTAGATCCTCAGTTAAAAGTTTGATTAACTAAATACACCTCTGGTCAAAACTATAAGAGACACACTTTGAAATTAAGTCCTTTAACTTGTGTAATATTCATTTTTTGCAGTGTGCCCCCAGTAAATGTGATATGATAAGGAAGTATAATCTGATTGGTCATTTGATTACTACTTTGCGAAGGTAAGAAAGCAGAAATCCGTCAGATGCCCTGGACGATTGTTGTGTAACTTGTAACTGGACTCCCTCCTTGCTCGTGTGTGCCGTTCTTTGTGTCTTTTGTGTTCTGAAAAGTCCACATCAATACAGTGAGCTGTTCAAAGGGAGCGCTGGAGGCTTCATGTCTCAGGCCGCTCTCCGCTATAGATTTGTGCCAAAAACGGCTCATATTATAATTACTTACATCTGAGTCCTAAGATGACACAGTATAACAGGTCATAAAGGAGTCAGCCATAGTCTATAAATCTAAACATTTGCATAGCTACACATCATATACTGCAAATCCTTTAAAAGTACAAACAAAAGTTTAAGGACTTAAATTTGTCTGTCTTGGTTTGAGTAGTTTTGATCAGTTACACGTAAATGTATTGTCTCTATTTTATCGGATATCAATATTATTCTATTTCAAGCTAAATTATACTAGAATTATGGAGAAAAAAACATTATTGGAAGACAGACCAGGTAAACCCCAACAAGTGCATATTAAGAAAATATAAAAATGTACTGAAAAAAAAAAAAAAAGATTCAGGTCACACAATCTGAAACATTCAACCAACAAATCACTGAATATGCAACTTTATCTTTTTTTAACTTGAGTTATTTCTGTGATTAGGAAAATAAAAAAGTAAACATTACTAACACTACAGGTAGAACTGAGTGAGTGTTTTATATTGTTGCATTGACTGTTAAAGATGAGCCCACAGTTAAATCTTATCATTTAACTAGATCTCCAGAGACCAACCCAGACGAGACCATAGAAAAGAGCCTCGGGCTGAGTGGAGGGTTAGGAGCAGGAGACAGAAAACACAACAAAGCAGTCAGAGCCCTGGAGTCAGTCTAGAGATCGAAAATCAGAAACACTGCAACATAAGAGTTTAAAATGACTTGATATTGAATAAAATAACAATGATGTTTTACATGACACGGTGGTTTAGTGGCTACAGCACATACGCTTCACAGCAGGAAGGGTCCACATTCAGTCCCAGGCTGCCCGGGACTTTCTGTCAGAGTTCTTTGTGTTCCCAGGCGTTCGACAGGATTCCCCAGCACTGGAGGATGGGTCAAACGCAGACGACTAATGTCTCTACAGTAACAATAAAGTCTATCTTAACTTAAGCCTTTTATAGGCTTGTCAAAACATCTCAAACGGATATGAAATTATTCATTGCTGCCAATCTGCACCATCTGCTCCTGCGACCAACACTCACACACACACTTCACATTCATACTAGGTAATGCCTAATGCCTAAGGACACAATAAATCTAAACACAAAAGCTATTCAAAGATAAATATTGAGAATTTGTTAACTCTGATTTTACCTACAAAGGGATTACCAAAGATTTAGAATCAAAAGTCAAAATAGAGATTGTTTATTTACATTTTGCAAAATACAGGCTTATTTTTCAGCAATGGTCGAGTAGTTTACAGAAATACGAGCAGTAAAAAGCCCCTGGTAAAAGAAACAGTAACAGTGTAAGGTGTTTCATGTCTGTAAAGCCCACCGTAGGATGCTGTTATATAAGGGACAGTCCAAGGTTAATCCTAAATCAGCACTGCAAAAAAGGGACATCTAATCATTTTTATTCAAAATGATTTATCTTGATTTCAGAAGTATTGACTTAAAGAGGGTTATTTTACTTCTATGGCGTATTAACACATGTTAACACACAATAGATCGATATGTTACCTTTTATTCTTTTAAAAATGCTAGTTTTAACACATTTTATAAGTTTAACGTTCCTTTTTGACACTCGGAGTCTCCTGTCCCTTTATTTATGGAGAATTGTTGTGTTGGAGATTGGGTGATGTCGGCTTGTGGACTCAGAACTGGACAGAATCGTAACCGTAAAGAGGGTTCGAAAAGGGCCCGGGACAACATAACCTCTGTTCAGGCAAGTTTTTGATGAGGAAATGTTAACATAGTAGAAAGCTTAAATAGAAATAATCAATCATCACATTTTTATTTAGTGCTTTTCCACCTTCAAGGCACTCAAAGCTCAAAATTCACAATACACAATACTTAAACTTACAGACATCCCTTTTTTGCAGTGCACTTGACAGCGCTGTGTATAACTGTTTAAAAGCGGCTTCAAATTAAAAAATGTCGCAAAATTAAGCCTGGCAAAATCCCACAACTTAATTTTGTTCGTGGCACATGGATTAATTTTGAAAAGTGACGGTTTTCTTGACAAGGCAGCGAAACATGTTCATATTTTCTTATCATATTGCTTAACCCAGAGTTGCTTTTAGCTGGAGCCTAATGCGTTCTCCTCAGTCACTAACGTGCCACTGGAGACTTCCTGATACTGCCGTGAGGAGGTGGTCTTCACACACTGCACAAAATGCAACCTACTTGGGGTAAAATGACTTGTATTTGCAATATTATTCTTGCTTTGAGAAGAAGGAAAAATTATTATAAGAACTGCACTCATGTTTTCATGATTTAGCTTTAAATAAATTTAAATTTTCTCACGCCCCATTGCTGGGTTTCATAAGGCAACTCAATATTTTACAAACCTAAAAAAGTAGTCCTGTCATGATAGTTACCGTGTCGACTTATTGTTCAGTTAATAATTTGCAGCTCTACTCTGTCTGAAGCTGTTATTCAAGTCAGATTTTAATCTGTGCTTGACTATAACACTATAATCTGTCCAGAAAGAACTGATTTAGTTGGAATTACAACCAGATTAGTGCTGCTAAACACAAGTGTCACAAATAAAATTACAGTCACAAGCTACCTAACATTAGCCAATAGTTTTAGTTAGTCACGCTCACATTATTGCTGAGAATCAAACACCTAAACAGGACCATGAATGTATGAATTAATTACAGGCTCCTAAAGTGTGTTGTTTAATCCCGTTTTGTATTTTTTTCTTGAGTTTTAAAACATTTTTCACAGTGTGTGCATGTTGTCTTATCCCGTCTTACTGTGACAGACGTAGAAGGAAGGAAGGTAAATGACTACAGCGTCTGCTGACATTTGTTCACTCAATGCGCCGTAGGGAAAACTGGATCTTGGCCCCTAAGTGGGATTATGACTCTTCAGCACATGAAAAGTCACCTGCATTTTTATTAATTTGAAGCTAAATACTGAAACAGAAAATTCCTTAAAATCCCTTGTAACATGATCTAGGTCAAATGAAGTGAATAAATCCACTCAAATCAAGATTAATACTTTAAATTCAAGTCATTTGAACTCCTGTAGATGTTTTTGCAGTGCACACCTCGCGTGAAGCGCTAAAGCAGGTCCTTGTGTGTTCTCAGCTGTCTGCAGGCCCTTGTGTGTGAGCTGTCAGTGCTGTCCGTTACACTGGTCTCTCCACGTCCTCTGCAGCTGCTGCAGGTGCTCGAAGGCCCTCTGAGTGATGTTCAGAGCCGGGTGGACCTTCCTCAGACTGGGCTCTCCGATCAGAGCCAGGCCACAGATGCCCAGGTACGCGTGGAGAGGATCTGCAACAGTAATACATGCATACATTACTTTAAATTACTTTAAATTACAAGTGAAACTGTTTTATCAGCAATAAGTCAGATTAAGTCACTGAGAAAATAAAAATAAAGTTATATATTCACCTCTCCTCAAGTCTAACTTAGTCTGAGGTTGCCATTATTTCCATGGCATGTATAAAGATATACAGAGGATTCATTCATTTGATCTTCATTGAGGCATCTTAAATATCAGCCCTTTGTAGTTTGCAGCCATCACAAGTACTAAGCACTCAAGAACTAAGCTTCAACAATCGCAATATCTAGACACTGCAGAGGTAAATCAAAAAACATTTGTGAATTTTCTACAACTGGGATTTCATGAACAAACAAATACCTGGATAAGACGTACAGCTACACAAGAGTACTGTGAATCATAAATTCTGTCTGAGATGAGACTGAAATCGGAATTTCTAAACTAATGCAATATTGCCATATATTCAAAACATGGTCACAGAAATCTAAATTACAGGTTTAGAAGATGTCATGTCACATACTAAAAATTAATACAACTAAAAATATTACTTTTAAAGACTGTTAAATAATTGCGCCCATTCAACAATGGATTGTAATTACGATTATTCCCACAGCTATAAGTGGTTCTATTGTTTCCGCATTGTGTTAGTTTTACTGCGCTGGCCCTTTAAGAACATAAATAATGTAAACTAGTGGCGTGCCTTATGGAAGCTGCCCTCCCCTGGGGCCTGAGTAAAAGCATTGAAGACCCAAAATGGCCAACTGATTGAATTATAATGAAATGACAGCTGATTGTATGTGCACATTAATATCACTCAGAGAACCATTAGCCCACAGACCGATCCAATGCAGCCACTCTGTGTCAAGGAGACATGAGGCAGGCCATACTGTTGTTTATCTATAGAACCAACATACAGTTCACATAGAGGAGATGCAAGGACATCTATTGTATATTAATAATCACATTTTGTTATTCAGTCCTCATTGTTATTGCTCAATTTTTAAAATGTCCTCTCTGAACAGAACCCTGAAAGATCCAATTTTTTTCTGATAAATTAGTAAAATCTGTTTTTCCTTCAGAAAGGGTACTCTAAAGCAAAACTTTGTGTCAAAAAGACCACTACACACTGTCCTCATCTGTAATTCTAAAACATTTTTGATTGTAAACTTGAGCCATCAGACATGTGACACTGTACGACCCTTTGGGGTGAGAGCAGATTGGGTGTGGAGGGGGTGCTCCAATCTGCTTCACTTCTGTCTGAAAAAGCAAGGAGACGAACAATGGCAAACAATAGAAACAAGTAGATGGAATAATGAAAACATTATTCAAACAAGTAATTCATTAATAAGCAACTTGTTAACTCAGATTGATTCTGGAATTAAAATAAAAAAATTATTTCATGATGTAGATATTAGAATAGACAGATTTGTGCAGCTACAGATGTTCACAGATAAGAGATGTAATCTGTCTTGCCTTGGTTTTCTGTGAAAATATTATATGATGAAAAACTTGTAAACGGTTTAATAATTGGATGCACAGTTTGATTTGATTTATTTTTATTTTGACCTGAAGAGTTGCTTATACAATGTGTCTGTACTGGGCCAAGACACTTTAACCTCAAATGCATGAAAAACAAATCATGAACACTGCCTTTAAATAAAACACAGTAGAAGAACATTGGATGTTTGAAAAATGTTCCAACATCCTTGATTAGATAATAAGCCTTTACTAGCTTGAAGGATCAGGTTCATCTTTACATCAATTTATGAGTTTAAACTTTTGGAAAGCTGCCTCCCCAGTATTCATTCTTGCAGCGTACTGGTGGTGCAAAATCAGATTGTTCTGGAGTTATAAAATAACCATTAAAATAATATGTAAACAGAAAAATCATTGGAGTTTTTTTTAAGATCATGGTCTCCCCCCTAGATGAAGTTTTTTGTTAGTTTCAAAAGTTTTAGATAAGTCCTCTCCTTTATGAGACAGACTATAGTTTTGTATGTTTTGTATTTAAATGATCTTAGAGGTCTAGAAATCAGATAATAATAATTTCAGTTAATAATAAGTACAAGTCCAAGTCCAGACTAATAATAAAGGATTACTTAAACACGTGTGAATGAAACTAAATAATTCTAGGCATGTATTTGAAAAGGTAACAACATTATAACATGGTTTTGAGCTCACAAGAATCTATTTGTAATACAGGACCTTTAACTACAAATGAACCACACTACAACCCTTTCCTGGTTCATGTCGATTCAAATTCATTCAAACTCTAGAGTTACAATCCCCGCCTTATGCTCCCACACAGACTACACTTAAACATGAATGGCCTCTTTGTGCTGTATTCAAAACGGACTCTCTTTCTCCAAAATAAATCTGCATTGTTCAGAAATATCCACTATCTTTTGTTTGTTTGACGATATTGTATTTTTCTGGCTTGTTCCTGTAACGCGAGAATTGCTACCTCCTGTGTCCTCGGGCTACCCAAAACAATTGTCTCATCAAATACGCATGACACTAAATGCACACACTGGAGTTTAAAGTTACCGCAGCCTTTCCACTGATCTGAGAGCCAACCTGGCAACCGCAGCTCCACCCTGAGCCCTCTGCACCTGTGGAGGAGGGCAGGGTAGAAACTGGCTGATATAAAGACCAAAACTAGACATCTCGCTGGTTCTGTAATGCATTTCTATTGGTGAAATGCTAAATAGTCTAAAAAACTCAAGAAATAATACAAAATGGATTTCAACAAAACATTCAGGAGCCTGTGATAAATATGAGCATTCACAGTCCTGTTTAGGAGTTTGATTTTCAACAAAAATGGTATGGAAAAAATAAGCACAGGGCCTTATGTAGTTTAAATGTTTGTAAAAATAGTGATTCTATAAAGAAACACAAGGGAGGATATACTATGCAGTTGTCTCCATGGAGATGTTATTGCTTTGTCTAGATCGCTCCACATTATGACATTAAACCTATTTATCTTGCTTGAAAAACATGCACTGTTACTGTGAGCAGGGTCAGAGGTGATCTGTAACTTAATGGGGCGTTGTCTCCTGCTTGACTTCATGGGGATATGCAATTTAATGCCATACTATGGAGCATTCTAGGCAAAGCAATAAAGTCTCAATGGAGAAAAACAAGTGGCAGTTATGTGGTTATGCTATTGTTTGCCTGAAAATAGCAATGTTTTGTGAGTATATGTGAAGCATATCACGTTTTGCAGTACCTGAATTACATAAACACCATGAAACTTATTCAGTTGCAGATCCAGACAACACTAGTTCAAGAGCACAAAGATGGGTTCCTGGGTCATTGCTCGTGACAGGTTTAACCCAATGGCATAGAAGGATGGGTCAAATGCAGAGGGCACATTTCCCCCCAGGGGCAATAGAGTGGACCATAAACTTAACCCAACACTATGAACACTTAATAATTCATCTTGTCCAAAGTCCACATACAGGAAAATGCTGGGTCAGTTCAATGTTGATACCCGAGATACTAAAAGCATCATCGACAGTCTAACAGGAAATCTCATGTAAGTGGGTGTAAAGCAACTTTCATTCAATCAATTCATTCAATTCAGTCGCTGTTTAGGCTTATTCCTGTAATAATTATCCAAGCAATTATAGATGGTCTTGCAACAGTCCCCAGAGGGATAGAGTATTACATTTCTGTTACTTACTATGATAAAATTACTCAACGTTTATGGATCACTCTACATCTTTGCGTACATAACTGAGAGAAAACAAGTAACATGGTTTTGTGCACTCTGTAACTTTTCTGGTGTAGGATCTGTCACCTGCCTGTGTCCATAGAGATGTTATTACTTTGGATGCGCTGCACTATGGCATTAAACACATTTATCTCATGTTATTAAACAAATATAGCTATACTGTGCAGCTGAAGCACCATGGAAACTAATGTGAAGCCGAATGACACGATCTTTGTAAGTATGTCTAGATGATGGCCAAGAGAATAGTTCTACATTTTCACTGGGACAGAAGCCACAAACAGATTAGTGCCAATAACAGGTTACAGTGCAGTACCTGGATGACTGTCGGGCCACTTGGCGAATCCTCCCACCAGCCGGTCCTGAGTGGAGAGGATAAAACTGCGATTCTTCTCAAAGTGAGTGAATTGGAACACGTCCAAGAGCTGAGGCAGAGGAGAAGGACAAATGTCAACCAAGCAATCACGCAACTCTAGTGTAACTGTCCATTAGATCTGTAAGATTAATCACATTTGAAATCCCATTAGTGATCATGTCCTAGGCTTTACAAAACATTAAAAAACATGCTAAGATTGCAGTTTTGTCCATTGAGGGACCTTGAGGGATTGCCAGGTGTGTCTTTGAAAACTTTCCAACTGATTCACACTTTGAATTAATGTAATAAATGCCATTTTGGAAAAGCATGAGCAAACTTCAGAACCAGAAAAGACACAAAATGACCACTAAAGCAAAGTTTCTAAAGTCAGATATGCCCTGAGAGGTTTAAGCTGATGAAAAATAATTTAATTTGGAATAAAAATTAATTCCACTTTAAAAAGACCATTCCTAATGATTATTTGGAATTAAACTTTATTTACTTTAATACTTTATTTACTTTTTTGGTCTCAAACCCAAACAAATTTTCTAATAAGTTTGCTGCAAGAACTACAGAAAATTAAAAGAGGTGGATGGTAGAAAACAGCAAAAGCGGTAAGAAAAAGCAAAACGCCAGACGATTGTGTGTTTTCTTCCGGTAGACGTAAATACATTTCTGTCGCTGTCCAGTCAGAAACCTTTCCTACCCCAAGACGTTGAACGAAATTAAATAAAGCCAATTTGACGTGTTTCCCACGTAAACCTTAAGTGGGAATGTTTATTTCCATGTAAACTCAAAAGGAGAATAATTTAACAATCTATTTAATTCTGAATAATTTCATTTGAAATTAAAAACATCATGTAAATGTGGCCTTTTAGTGAGACAGACATTATTTACACTTATTTTTCTCCAAATGGTGCAATATGATAATATGTTAGTTGATGATAAGTAACTACACTGTGCAGGCATGTTTTGAAATGTCAGTGATTGTTGCTTTGGTTTGACAGTTCATAATTCAATCTACTCTCAAATGTGAACTTATGTGAATCTAAAATTACACAATATACATCAGAAAAAGTTTCCCAAGTTTCTGTTTTCTCCGTATAGTACAGATCCAAGTGCAGTACCTCCAGTGTGGCTCCGACCCAGAAGGAGTAGCAGGTGTCCACAGGTTTGTTTGGTCGCCCGTGGAAACCGGTCTGCTGCCTCATGATGCACCAACGCCGGATCCGGTCCAGCTCCTTACGACTGAGAGCCTCCTCCAGACGCCCCATCAGGCACAGGGAGGCGATGGAGCAGTACGTCCACCCACCTGGAGACAAAGACGAGGGTCAGGGAGATCTATATGAAAAAATATGTTAAATGGCATTGTACCCGATTTTTACTGCACTGTGTAAATTTTCTGATGCCGTCAAATGCTTTTCTCCATGGAGACATTACTGCTTTGTCTGAAGTGTTGCACAGTATGGCATTAAACCTTTCTGTCTTCATGGCGTTCAAACCAAGTTACAGGTCAGATTTGTGGAGAGGTGACCCCGTTTACAGTCAGAACAAATGTTTTTCTAGGTATTGTTGAGCTATAAAACCACCATGGATTGAATAAATGTAAGATAGAACTGTTTAATGTCATACTGTGGAACATTCCAGGCAGAGCAATAGCATCTCCGTAGAAACAAGCAGTTGACAAACCCCAAAAAGTTTGCAGAGGTCCAAAGTTATTCCTCCAAAAAGTTTGCAAGTCCAAAATTATTCCTCCCTTATCTTATGCATTCTGAGCATCTTCATTGTTCAATACATTGACTTTTGCGAACTTTCAGAGACCAGAGCAGAGTTTTGCCGTGACTTTAAAGTGTACAACAACTAGCATGCTAACAGTGCACTTTAGACATTAAAACCCTTTCTAATTAGATGCACAGCACACAGGCAGTTGACCTCAAGAGCTGCATATTCAATATATATGTACTGGGCAAGATAGATTACTATTTCTTTGTATTAGAAATCAAATCACAAACATGTTTTAAAATTGTAACAGAGAAATTGCCTTAAGCCTTTTCCTTCATATCAAAATTGAGTATAAAATCTTGCCTTCATTGCATTAGTAGTTTATCAGTTGGAACAGAAGCCGTCAAATGTTATCATCTTTCCAAATTATAATCTTGTAGACTTGATTCTTTCCCAGATGTCAGCGCTACACTAAGCATTATCTGCAGAGCCTTCCCTCACCTCCCTCCTCTCCTCTGTCAACAGCTTTTACTATCTCTGCTCCCCTCAACACATTAAAACCTCCTTATGTGTGTTCAGACATGTGCAGGGAAACAAACAGGAGCAGGGGCAAAATGTGTGGGCTGTGGACATAAATCTGCCCAGATGCTGCTGTGTAATCAACCACCTTAAAATCACTGTCTGTACAAGGTAAAAACTAAAACGGGAAGTGGATGTTAGCTGGGGAAATCCGACGTCATAAAACAGCACAAGGATAATTATATGTCTCAACTGACAGTAAATTAAAAATGTGAAATAAAAAGCAACATTTTGTTCAGCAGATTTCCCTATGGTGTTGCCAACAACAACTAACATGTTAACATCGCACCAGCATCACACTTATCAAAATGATCAGGTAGAGCGGATTTTTGACGAATGGTAATGCTAATCACAACTAGCATCCTAACATCACACCAGAGGTACTTTCCGGGATGCGAATAATAATAAAATGCTGCATGATTAGATGCAGGTAACACACAACTGTACTGGGGCAAGACAAATGTTACTTTATTACATGAAATAAAACAGGTACAGACACTTAAAAATTTGTTTTGTAAATGTTATTATAGTCTTAACCTTTGTTCAGTATAGCATGCACTTTCTACATGTGGATGTGTAGAATCACCCTTTGTGTCTCTGAAAGTGGGTTTAATTTGAGCAGGGGATTAAATGAGCACAGTGTATCTACAGGGACAGGATTTTAATGGATAATCCTTTAAACCAGTTAGTCCTGTAATACATTTTTAAGACGCCAAACAAACTCCATCTGATGTCTGAGCCTCTTCACACATGAAGACTAAAAAGGTGACTAAATTTAAAGATAAAATCATAAAGATTCTTACCGTGAGATTCGCGGCCTGCTCCTTGGCCAAAACCGCTGTCATAAGACTGTAAAGGAGACACATGTTAAAATTGAGAGAATTTTACATATTTCATTTAATTTTCATTTTTATTTAATGCTCACAACCATTCTCTATGTTATGGAGCACAAACACAGATATACAACAAAATACTTTACTTTAATAAAGGAAGGACTTTTTCAAAAAGACGTTTGATAGATTTTGGTATCTTGGAACAATAACAAATTTGTTCATTGAAGGCAGTACAACATGATATTTAGGAAGGTACCTTAAAAAGAGTCTTAAATTCCCTATAGGTGTCACAGGAGGTCTGTCTCTCACACTCTGACATCGTTAATAGGAGCATTTATTTACACCACGGGTGGGTGAGCAACAAAGTTGTATTTGTCAGTAGAAGAAGAAGTGGGCAGATATTAATAACACTGTGAATATTGTTTTGAAGATATATACGCAATATCCAGATTTTGTAAAATTTATAATACAAATTGAGCCAATTAAAAATGTAAATGGAAAAACTTGTGAAACCTCCAAATAAGGATTTAATTGCTGCACTTTTAGAAAATCCTGATCTTGTCTAAAAAAAAAAAAAATCTGTGTGTGTTTTTTTCCTAAATTTCCCATCCCAGTGTCTATTACCAAAGCATTATACTTATGTACGCAATTCCATGCCATACAACGTATCTGTAACACAAAATCTAGGCCAAAAAAAAAAAAAACAAGGTCAGGGCTGTTTTTTGTTAAAGTTTATATTAAGGCGACTCATTTGACAGCTGGTTTCCTCCTGAGTGTTTAACATGTAATTTTATCAGAGAGAGAGAAAGCCTGTAGTATCAACCACACCCCAGCACACAACAATACTAAGTCATGTAATCAAACACGACAGACTAAAACACTGATCCCAAAATAGAGACAAGACACAAGAGGATCAGTCTTTCCCAGAATCAAAAGACGTCAAATGGCTAGTTTCAGTTCCTTTTTAGACTTTTTTGGTTGATGTAAGAAGAGGATTTATGTGACTTGATATGCAAGTATGTACGTTGATAGTCTCTACAAATATGCAATTCAACAGCTACTTTTGATGTCCAATAACTTTGATGTTGCGTTTTTTTCATTCTAACCCTGATGCTGCAATACATGTTAAAACATAAAACAATAGCACAGACACAGTAACACCATGATAATTTAATCTGTTCATCGATTAAAATTTGGACTTTCACGCTTAGAGGACATTTTGTTTTGTCCTGCTTTAAAGTTAACAAATACAAATGTTTTGTGTTTTTAGTGCAGGAAAATACTGAACACCCAAACTCTGCCCACATTTCAGTGTGATTGGTCTGACAGGTGTCCACACTTCAAACTCTGCCTTTGCAGCCAGGTGTTTGTGATTCAGTTCAGTGTGATGTCACCGACTACAAGTGTTTTTGACCCTAAAACTGCAAATCAACTAAAGTTGCCTACAATGACTAGGAACAGTAAACGCTATTAAAGCACAATATACCGTTCAACAGCAAAACAGTGGATTTAGTCTTTAGTGCCAATTTAAAAACTCACAGTCACGACTTCTGCTTGACATATACACACCAAATACTTGGCACATTTCTAATATTTTTGTTTCTAAATAACAAAAATATATATCATTTTCAATAAGGCAAGTACTTTTTGTCATTTTATATATATTCACCAGGAGGGCCAATATTTCTTCAAGGAAGTTTACTTTATATTAGACATTTCACAGTAACTCACCAAACTGCTCCTAATGTACTCTATGGCTTTCTGAATGTCCATCCCAGACCAGTCATCAAGCATGTAGCAGATACTGGCTGCACAGTAAATGAAGCGAATGTCATTTTCACTTCCCTCAGGCACTGCGTAAAAACTGAAAAGACACAAAATACAATGGCCCCATTAACACAAGACTATAGATTAGAATACATTCTTTGTGAGATCATTTCTAGTCATTTCTTCCACAATACATGAAATGGACACACCATGCTTTATTCATTAAAGGGCAAATATTATGTAAAGTCCACTTTTATGTAAACCATGTTGCCATGATAACAGCATTCCCACATCCTTAACTTAAAAGTGCTCTATGCAACTTTTCTGCCACCTGTCTGTCTCCTTGGAGATTTTATTATTTTGACTAATGTTCCATTACAGTATGCTCCTATCCATGGGTTTCATGAAATATGAAAGATATAAATCGCTTTCACATATACTTATTTTTTATCAGAAACAGTACTTTTAAGACCAGTGCAGTAGACAACTAGCAAAAGTATCATTTGTTATACAGATTTATTTTTAAACTTATTTTTAGACTGTGAGAGGAGGGTCCTATAGATCACCATTTTTTAATCAGGACCTTGCAGGGGAGTCGACAGGGTGACAAATGGGTCTGCATCCCAAGGCCCAGAGTCTTAAGGCCTAGAACTGGACTTTCTTCCTATACATTTTTATTAGAGGAGGGGCCCTTGTGAGGCTTTGTGCACAGGGCCCCCAAAATCTGTCAACTCGCCTGGGAACTTTGTATAATCTGTGGAAAATACTGTCTAACAAATCTAGTCAATCATAACTAGCCAAAACTGCTCAAAACAAGCTAATTATTAGATCCCATATTTTGATAATTAATACTGATTATTAGGTGTTTTTATATTGGGTTTTTTACACTTTTATATTAGATAAATAATAATCTGTTGTAGTAGCAAGAATAGTTGGTTAAAATTCTATTCTATACATTGAAAACTACAATATATTTAAGAACAGGCAACAAGAATATCAATTTTAACCTTTCCTTGTCTAATTGAAGTTCACTAAATTAGACAAGGAAAGGTTTATTTTTAAGTAACTAAAGGTATTTCATGTTTTTCTTTACCTGCCATCCTCCAGCTGTAGAACTCGGAGTCCGGCTAAAATCGCTTGTTTGTTCACTCGACTCAGATCATCTCCTAAAATCAACAGTGAACAGAGACCTGTGTACGTCATGGCAACGTGTCCACTGTCGTATGGATGAGGCACTCCTGGACCCTAAAACACAAAATGCAAATACAATAAAGATACCAGAAAAGAAATTAGTTTATTAAAGTTGCTCTATGAAACTTTTTTCAGTAGAGGGTCACATCCTGCATGTATTACAAACTTATCTAAAAAGTGAATGGCCTGTGAAATCATTACCATTGTTCACATTGTCAATATTTTTTATTTTACACGCTATCAAAAAACATAACTTATAGATATATGTTGCCAACCACATTCATTTGTAAATTAAGTTTATCAGATAGGTTTCCTTGTTAACAGTGACACATACCTTTGTGCTGTATGGTATCCCAATGTGTGAAGACCCTCGAAAACCACATTGACTTAGGTTGGACTCTAAAAGAAAGAAAGAAAGAATTTTTAAACCTTATTTCAAACACACGATGATCAACAATAAAAATTATATGGGTTCAGATAAGCTCAAGAACTGTGCTGTACTTAAGCACCTTCATTATATCTACCTACACTATTCTAAATCAGCTTTAACCTGCCTTTAATTTTAGACAATCTACTAAATGGTGTCTGTAATGTCTGAGTTGACATTCAAGTATCACACAGACAATGAATGGACAGTAAAACCAAATACAAAAGTGTGGAAACGTAATCTTAAACTTGCAATGTTTAATTAATCAGCTTTTAATTTTTTCACATTTTAAATATATTTTCTTGAGTATAAACAACATCCTATCGATATTCTAGTATTGCAAATCTCCAAACTCAACAATTTTGATAATATCTTACTGTATCTTCTATGTAAGTTTGGCTGAAGCTGCAATTCCTCCTCAACTCAGGTGGACGAAGTTTAATTTTTGATATACTGCTGCCACCTTGTGTTGACAAAATGAACTTTGCATTGGGTAAATTAAAGGCCAAAAGGATCAGGGCTTAGACAGAATGAGTCATGAGATTTAGTGAACTTCAATTAGACAAGGAAAGGTTAAAATTTATATTCTTGTTGCCTGTTCTTAAATATATTGTAGTTTTCAATGTATAGAATAGAATTTTAACCAACTATTCTTGCTACTACAACAGATTATTATTTATCTAATATAAAAGTGTAAAAAAACAAAAAAAACAATAAAAACACCTAATAATCAGTATTAATTATCAAAATATGGGATCCACTATCTGAAAGTGAATCTGTTGTTTTAATTATTTAGAGCTGGGCACAGGAGCAGATGGGGCAGAGTGCTTCGCTGGAGACTTTCAGACAAAAACATCATTAAATATTTAAACTGAATCATTTTGATAAGAACAAAAAGGTGACCTGAAGGAACTTTAAGAATATACTTTATTTTAATCTAGAGTTTGGGATGAGTGGAGATTAAACACAAGTTTAGTCTATTCAAAAGTTCACTCCTGGTCCAGCATCACTTCAGCCCCTTTCTTCCAATGTAGTGCACTGGTGTATGAATAAGTGTGCTTTTGGAGCAGTGGAAATTGAGACTATAATTAGGGATGGAATGATACTCACTAGGGATGGGATGAGACATAATTTCCACAAGACGAACCAAGACGACATTATTCCTAATATATGTATATTTCACGATTCAGTTTCCAGTTTTGGCCTCATAATTTTTGATTAATCTAATTTAATATTTTTGTTTCCATCCTAGTTCTGCTTTTTGAAACTCACCAACACATGACCGACATTTTTTTTTATCACGTGTGCATAGTCTTGTGGCAGATTTGTCTCATGAGATCTTGTATCATCCCTAATACTCAATCTAATATGATTTTTTATTTTACTCCTAAACCCTGATGATGAAACTTATCTCTTCTTATGTTCCTCATCTGACATCGGCCTCATCCTGGAATAGTGCCTGCGTTTTACATTTCATACCCCACATACTGGAGCCCCTTGCAAGCTTTTTGTGTTTATAACATGACCATGAGCCAAAACTTTTATACAGCTCAGTATAAAACCAGAAGGAATGCAAGTGCTGATTTTGAGTAAGGTATGTTTATGTGTTTCGATACACTACCAGTCATTCTACATTTTATGTACATACATCTAACATATGAAGCTAGATATATGGAATAATATAATAATTTGATGTCTTTCATATGTATTTAAAATGCAGAAAGTAATAAGCAAAGAAAAAAAACACTGAATGAGAGCGCATGTCCAAACTTTTGACTAATAGTGTATATAGCGTTTTTAGGTATCAGATGTAGATCATTGATGAATAATCAATAAATACTTACGATCTTCTGTAGGTAAAACTTGGTGTGAGTAAATCCATTCAATCATAGATTTTTTATCGATCACATCCAGAGCGTCCAGAACATCCAGTCCGGACAAAGCGAAGAACACTATAGTCAACCTGTGTTCACATAAGAAATAGAAATATCTTAGACCCATTAGAGGACATTTTATTTCATAAAAAAAAACCTGCGATCCTTAATTTAATTATTTTATTAAATACAATGTTTGTAAGTATGTCACTTATTCTCTTAATGATGATTAAAAGATGATTAAAATAAAATAAAGCTACTTCTATTTATGAAAATACAATAGTCTAATTTTCATCCTTAAAATCTAGCTAAACAAAAAATTGGTAAAGATAAATTATATGTGCTTGTAGTGACAACATATAGACCGCTCTTATCTGTAATCAGTGCTTTTTGATCAATATTGTATTAAATATTGTATTAAATAAACCGATTCAAATACGGATCACTTGTGCCACTGTAGTCTAAGCCTGAGGGAAACACTGCTCTCTCTTATGTGCTGAGCTGAATCCTCACCACCTAAATCCCAGACTGCAGCCTGTCATTAAATCAGTGCTAGTGCAGCCTCTGCAGCTCAGGGAGGGAATTCTGGAGCTTTCACTCGAGGCACAGCCCGACCATATACTGAGAAAAACATATCTGCATTATTAATGATGATAATTTGACCCGTTACACGTGTTTAAGTTCTACAGTTAGCTAAAAACAATACCGTTTTGTATGTCAATTACGTCACGTTATTTTAATAATAAGAGTGACAGGCCCTTTTGGAGAATATTATTCACTTTCATTGAAAACATCTGCTTTTGCACATTTAGACGACATACACTGACATTAAACCTCATATATACCACCCAGTCCGTATCATAGTTTACTACTGACAATGTATACGTAAATATAACATTTTTTAGTTTGTTTAGCCAGTGCGCACCCTCCATTCAATCGGATGGGAGGCTACAAATAGCTCAGATGCTAGAGAGATTGTAGCAACATTTAAGCTAATATGGCGCAGATCAAAACGTGTGGCGCAAACCTACCTGGTGGTTTCTAATGAGGAATATCTCTCCGGTAAAATCTGTAGCGTTCTCTGGAAGAATCGTACATGTCTGTCTCTTAAAAAGTCTATTTGTTCAAATTCTTCACACTGCTTCTCTTCTTCCGCCATCTTTGCATCCGCACCCTGGAAGTATTTCCGGTGTAGTTCCCGTTTTTCAAAATAATGGTTTAAAAAGTAAAAGCTCAAAACAGCAACACATGTAAAACAGCCATAGTATCCCAAGTAAGTTGTTGTAGGCCAACATTTGATTATTAGAAAACCAGAAAAAAAGTTCTTTTTATTTACACAATAATATAAATAACACACAATATAAGTACAGATTGACAATTATAAAGTTAAGAAGTTTTAGCGACATCCAGGAGATTTCACAGTCCTTGTCTCCAAGTGGGCACAGCTCTGTAACAAATTAGATTATATAAAGGATAGATTTCACATGTAAAGCATAATATGTACTGATAAATAATTAACTGATATGCATGGAATGAAATACCAATTCCATATATACATTTAAGGATAGGATATACTTAATTAATCCCTGTGAGAGGAATTCAATATCTGCTTTGACCTATCCTTCACCCAGTGCCAGTGTGGAACTGTGTCAAGAGCAGGGAGTTGCAGCACTCAGGGACCCATCTCCAGATCTTGAACTAGTCTTGGTTATGACTACCTTAGCTGGAGGATTTGACCTTTGGTGCATGTTTTGGGTTGATGGGGAAAATAAGAGTGGCCTGAGACAAAACACCCACTCACATGCAGAACATGCAAACTCCACACAGAAAGGCCCGGGTGAGCATGAAACCTTCTTGCTGTTAGCTATTTAGCCACGTGGAGTCACATTTATTCAAACCAGTTTTATTCCACTGCATGAAAAAAGATAAGCAGTTACAAGGTCTTTGTGGAAGTCATTACCTGTGGTACATGTGTAGAACAGGGCCGGATCCTGATGGACCAATGTTTTTCATCCGTTCCTCCCATCCTTTAGTAGGACGGGTCAGTCTGGATGGGTCTCTGCTAACGTGACCCTCCACCTGTGTGACGTTTAAAAAAATATTACTTAACTTTTTAAAACATGACCTCAGTATTAAACTTGTATGAAGTCATAATAAAAGACTTTCTACTTTTTCCCGAAGCTTTGAAATGATTCTTCTCTGTCTGTCCTCCTCCTGTTGTTTCTGCATTTGTCTTTCATGAAACTTCGCCTCCACTTTATGCAGGTCCTGCAGAAATACAACATTAACAGTGTGCGTGAGAGTCTTTGCAAACTGACTAACATTCATAGGTTGTGCGTAGAATATGAAAATGTCATAATGGTATTTATGGGTCAGAGAATGATAACAAATGAGGATCGTTGGATAACAATTGAGAATTTAAAACAATATATTTTATCTTCTGAAAGGTGAAAAGTCTTCATAATATTACCTATAACAGGAAGATGAAACAGGTCAATGAAATATATAATGAAAGCAGAAAAGTGAGATAAAAGAACATTTCTTGGGAATTGGGTCCATTCAGTCCTGAGACTTTGTTTAGTCCTGGTCTAGTTCCAGGTTAAATACACGTTCTGTGGTGTTCTGCATGCAAGTGTGAATGCCAAAAGGCCCTTTTGACTAACAGAGAAGATATTGAACATTGTGGCAGTTTTAGTTTCATGTGGATAGAACCAGTAATTACCAAGAGATTAACCATAAATCAGGTCAACAAATCTGCAATCTGACAGTTACACAACAAATTCCACCTGTTTGATTCTGACCTGTTTGATTCATAATGTTATGATTTCACCTGCTCATAACCCATTGCTATATAAGTAATTTGTCAGTGTATAATCCTGGTACCCTTTCATTGAACTTCTTGATGCCCCTCGTAGCCTCTCTCCTCCTCTCCTCCGTCTCTCTCATTTCTTCCTCTCTCTTCCTCCTCTGCTCCTCCTCCTCTTCTTTTTGATTCATAATGTTATGATTTCACCTGCTCATAACCCATTGCTATATAAGTAATTTGTCAGTGTATAATCCTGGTACCCTTTCATTGAACTTCTTGATGCCCCTCGTAGCCTCTCTCCTCCTCTCCTCCGTCTCTCTCATTTCTTCCTCTATCTTCCTCCTCTGCTCCTCCTCCTCTTCTTCTCTCTTCAGTCTGAGCTGCTCCTCTATCATCAGTTTGACTTCTAATTGACGGCGGCGTTCTTCCTGGGGGGTAAATATACATACATTTTAGAAAACAGAATTTGTTCTAAATAAATACTTTTGCAACCGTTCACCTTGGCTCTCCTCTGCTTTCTGATTTCCTCAGCCAGTCTCTGCTGCTCCTCCTCCTCCTCTCTCATCTGTTGTTCTTTCTTCCACTTCTCCAGCTGCAGTGCCTTTTCCCTCTTTTCTTCTTCAGCTCTGATACAAGATTTGAATATAATTAACCCAAGCTAATAAAGCTAATCATCATCATAATGATGTCTTAATTGCCCTTTACAAGCTTGACAAAACTTTCAAAGTGCCATATTTGAGGTGGTGAGCTGTGTCTGTGGCTGCTATGGATGGGAAGAGATACGGTCTATGGACGACATACTGCATATTTTGTATATTTTCATATTTTATTTTTACTTGTACTTATAGATTTTCATAATTATGCCTTATTTGACAACATAATCTGTCTTTCTCAAATAACATTACAGTCACTAGCTAGCATTAGCCAACTGTTTTCAGTTAGTCCCCAACTCTCATCTTTTTTGTTGAAAATCAAACACCAAACAACCAGTGAATACTTGAATTAACCACAGGCACCTGAAAATGAGTTGTCTACATTTTTGATAATTTGTGCATTGTGTCACCACGGTAACAGCTGAGCATACAGCCACAGACATACAGACAGAACAGCCCCAGTGTGATGTCCATGCAGCGTATCAAAACCAGGTGCCGCAGTGGGGGTTGTATCCTTAGGCAAGACACTTCACACTTCAATGCCGCAGACTAGCCTCACTTCTATCAGTCTAGTCCAGGGCAGCTGTGGCTACAATACTAATAGCATGAATAATGTGATGAATTATAAAAGGGCAAGCGTCATAAAACTAATTATAAATTATTATTATTATAATTTAAAGAGCTATTTTCTGATCTATGTTATAATGTTTTTTCATCACAAACCATACATACCTGGAGTTATAATTTTGTCCACATTCACACGTATAACCCTGCATAGGGTTATACAAGTTCTTCTTCAAACACTCTGTTCCACCTGATGATGTCATGTGGTAATACAGGAAATGCTCTACTGTGTTTTTACACCTTCACTAAAATCATTTGGATGATTTAAGACTTGGAATTGTTAATCTCTACTTGCACACAAAAAGTAAATTAACCTACATATAACATTACAAGACATCAGAAGGAGGAACAGAGGAACATTTATAACTATGGAGATGTAATTTTGTATAATGTAGGATCTTTAAGAGTTTTGTTCTCACTTCTGCCTCTGAGCTTGGGTGATGGCTTCTTTCTCTTTTCGTTTGAGCTCGTCTGTCTCCTCTTGGCTGTGCATCCTGCAGTCACGCTCCATTTGCCGACTGGTCTTCCACCTTTGGATCGCCTGAAGATGTTGTGTACAAAATTAGAATGCATTTTCACAGTCAGTAACTACATGTACAACAACAATGCATTACCATATCTTTTCATATTTATTTTTCAAATTTTTCGCTAACTTTATAATTTTACTTCCTGATTATACAGAGAGAAGATATGACATATAGTACATAGAGATAATGCCATAACTATTACGTAGCAACCATAATGTAAACAACAGTTATAATTAGACTAATAAAAATGACAACAGCTTTATTTTGTTAAATGTCAGAAATGTCAGAAATATGAGTCCTTGAGTATAAATAGTTTCTGCATTTTGACATAGATATAGGCGTTCTGTTTTAGAATTTAGAACTTTCTTTTCAAGTTTTGTCATCCTCTTAACTGATGGAAAACTATGATACGCAGTAGGCTACATTACAATTCAGATATGTGGAGAGTCGCCCCTATTCACAGAAGGAATTATTGTGTTTCTGAGCAATAAAAACACCCATAACGAATAAATGCTAGACAGATATATTTAATGTTCTACCATGAAACGTTCCAGACAAAACTCTTTCTCTTACCTCTTTCTTCTTGTCCTGCAGGTGGATCAGTTCTTTGTACCATTCCTCATGTTGTTCTATCTCCTCCTCTGTTTTACTGGGCAGGTACAGTTTAGCCTCTTTCCTGTACGCCGGCTGACCACGAAACTTTGTCCACACCTATGAGGTAAAGTATATTTTACTGTTCCAGGAAGAAAACTGTCCTCTGCATTTGACCCTTCCTCCAGCACAGACCTCCAGATTTTGAGCTAGGTTTGGTCAGGAGAATTAGTCCATAGGTAAAACTAGTGAAATTTGGGCCATATCAGGAAGAACATACAAACTCCACACCCTTATAATTCTAACATAATAAATGTAAAGATGCACTGTGTAACTTTTTAGGTGGGGTTCACATTACACTTGTATATATCTCGTATTTGTTGCATCTCCACAGAGCACGACTTGGTGCCGTCACATGATTTGTATCCATGGAAAGAGATATGTTTGTGGAATACTGTGGACAATTCTTGGCAAAGCAGTAACATCACTATGAAAACAAGAATGCCCTTCCATAAGAAATGTTACACAGTGTTTCTTTAAATCAACTATTGTTCTTACCTTTAGAAAAGCTTGGTGGTCAAACTGATCCCAGCCTCCATTGGAGCCTCCGGTTCTGTTCAGATACAACTCCAGAGCTTTCACTTCAGAGGGGAGATCTCGGTCCTGAAGTTTAGTCTAATGGAGAGATTTGAGACATTAAAATAAGAAATCTTTTGATATTAAAAAAGTATTACACAATATTAAGTTAACCTCAGATATCCCAGCCCTATAAAATACTAAAAAGTGATTAAATGGCAGAAATAGGGCACATAGATACCCTGCGAGTTGACTAAACAAAATAAAAAATGTGATGAAATGTTGATGAATACTCAAAAGCATTTTAAAGTTACATCACAATTGAAAATACTGGCTCTGATTACATACACACTCAAAATATTGAGCTAAAAGATTATTAAAACAAAAAGGTAAAGACCTACATCCTCTGATTTCTTTCTGATCACGACCCCTCTGATTACTCACATTAAATTGTGCAGTTTACATGTCATTGAAATATTCTAGAAATTGGTTATTAATCAGATTTGTGTGAGCCTGTAACCACATTCACTGACAGACCTACCTTTGAAATAGTTGATGTCTGGGGCCTGCTTTCTGTTGTAACACTAATACTCCAGTTTTCAATTTTCTTCTCATAAGCAGTGATCTCTTGTCTGTAAGCCCTCTCCTCTTTTAGAAGTTCTTCAAATCTATAGAAAAACGATTAATGTACCGACCGATGTAGAAGGTTTTGTGTCATTACTCCAGTCTTACTTGTTCCGCTGGTCTTTCTTGAGACTGTTGATTGAGGTTTCCACTTCAGTCATGATTTCTTTCAGTTTTTCTACCACTGAAAAACCAAATTAACTTCAAAATTCAGTTCACAGTGCATATTTAAACCAGGCCCAGAAGCAAATGTATTTTTCTGGAAAAGTATCTGCTTCCAGCTTGTCTACTTTTTATTGTTACAAGTCTGATTTCTCTTTTAGTCATTGCATTAATCTGATATATTTTATACTCACACTCAGGAGTTGGTTTCACGTCTGTCAACTGCAACTGGAATTTTAGGACGCCATTTTGAATCTTTAATAGCTGCTTTTTAAAATTTGCCTCTAGAGGAGACAGAAAAACATTTACAGACATGCAAGACTGGACGCTAACCTTTTTGCATTTCAGGTCCCTTGTAAATTTTGCTAATGCTAATTTTGCTATAGTACCTACTTCGAAGCCACCGGGTTCATTATACAATTAACTTTAACGTTCATTAAAAAAAACAGAAAAACCTATGTGTAATGTGTTATATTTAATAATTATACACTAGTCTAATAGTCTGTTAAACTGACTTTTTTAATGTATTTATTTTTCATTCACACATATTTTAGTCTGTCAGATACCAACTCTCTGTTTTTCTCTTTCCATCCAGGACTTTCTCGTATTCTTCCAGTTCTGCACAAATATCTGTCCATCCATTTTTTCTGCACTGAGCAACGAGAGGTCGCTCTTTCTGCAGCTTCTCGATTCTGTGGACATGAAGAAAAAACATTAAACTTGAGCTGTAAAACCACCTGTAATTGAATAAATTTAAGGTAGACCTGTTTACTATGGAACATTCCAGGCAGAGCAATGACGTATCCATAGAAACAAGCAGGTACATAGCCAAAAAGGTACATAGTGCACCTTTCACTTTCATTTTAAACTGCAATATTGATCTAAAAGGGGTCCATTGACTATATGTATGATCTGGAGTAAACATTTGTAGAGCACAGTGGGCGGGGATAGGTGATAGGTGCATTAAAACATAGCTAAAAGAGGGCCAATATTTTCTTAACAAACAAATGTACAAAATAAATGATTAAATGTATAATAACAAAATAAGGCAATAAGACATTTTACAGGCACTGCTGGGTTCATTGCCTGTATGAGTTACACACTTTCATAATACTACTTTTAGCCTGATTCAAACTGCTCCTTCAGCCACACTTACAGCCTTCTGTTGCTCTCAGCCTCTCTCAGAAACTCTGCAGTTTTCTGTCTGGCCTTTTTGTCGTCCACATAATGTTGAGTCGGGTGTGAAACAGACGTGTGTGGTTCTGTGTTTTCACCAGCCTGTTCAGAAAAGAAAAGATATGATAAATAATTAGATGGTTTTGAATATTCTAGCCAGTCAGTTTAGTTTACATTTCTGTCATCCTTTGGTTTAGACCTTGTTTAGAACTACTATGTATAGCATATGTGGTCTTTTTAAGTCCTGGTTTAGCCCGAGTTTAGACTTAATATGTAGTCAGTTTTTAGATCTGGTGGAACTTGGTTGGAAATGTTTGAGAACCATTGCTCTGAGTCTAGGCCACTTTTGGATTTTAAACTGTAACTTTTTAGTAACTTTTGTTATAGAGTTCGGTGTGCTTGTCTCCATAGTGACGTTTTTGCTTCGCCTGACCTAGAATGTTCCGCCATACAGCATTTTACATATAGGTGATGCCATCAAACTTAGTTATAGGTCACATCTGTGGAGTGGCAAGCCCATTCACAGTCACAAGGCATGTTTTCACAATACAAACTCCTATAATTTTATAAATGCAAGATTGATACATTTGCTGCCAGACCCTGGAGCATTCTACATGGAAAAAAGCTACATATTGTACGTGTAAGAAAAACATATGCCCTCTTTATAAACTTCTAAACCTACATTTTAGTTTATGTAATTAACATAAACTAAAATAAAAATATAGCCTATGCCCAGTTCTGATACTCATTTACATTTGACTGATTAGCCTACTTACTTAGATCTACAGCATACTTTGTCATCCTTTGCAACTTTTAAGTGATTATTTGAGTAGTTTGAGTAAAATACTAAGATAGAAGTAATGCTTTCCCTTCGTGTTTACCATTGTACAATGCTAGGCTAGCTCTAGTATAATAATCCAATTCTTCGTAATTAGTTCGAAGTTCAACATTCTATTTGTTTTCCCCCACAGATACACGCACTAAATGACTAAAAAATTCAACTTTATTAGCCAAATTATAAGTAGAAAGTGGTTTAAAAGTGAAATATAAACTTATGAATACCGAGTCGTGCTGTTGTCCACCTTGCGTGGTTGCTAGGGCCGCCATTTTTACCGTTACTATAAACAAAAGTGAAAGCGATATTTAGGGTGTGACGGTGAACACGGCCAGCAGAGGGCGGTGTTAACATGGGAAAATATTCGTAAAGGGTAAATAATGAAATAATAATGAAATATTTACCTTATTTAAATATACTTTACGTCCACATTTTCTATGTAAATAAATATATATTAAAATAATTTTAAAAAGTCTGAAAATCAAAAAAAATATTCTTTGCCATATAATAATAAAGGTTTTTCGTGCATTCATTTATAGCAAAAGTACACCCAGTTACTTAAGCACAAAAATATAATACAAAATAGAATTACTCAAGTATAAGAGAAAAATTGTCAGAGGAACAATTTCCTTTAAAATTTAGTTAAATTAACCATTATTTATTCCCCAATTTTACCTTCCAACTGTGAAGACCACAGTGCTGGTCAGAGCAGTGCATTTCCCAGAGCCTATCACACTCTCTCAGATATCTTTGTTATCTGCCAAGGCCAAAGTTATTCCTGTAACAACAATCCAACAGCAACAGGCTGCCTATAATTATGAAGAGAGTGAGTGAGAGACCGAGGAGGAGGAGGAGAGAGGGATAAGAGGAGGAGAGGAGAAAGAGAAGGAGGAATTTAAATAAATGAGATTCTAAGTTCATTATTGAGAACAGAGATTAGGAATGAACAGATTTACAACATAAACAGCCACTATTGTCAGTTTAATAACAAATATGACAAAAAAGAGGCTAGGGAGATACACTACTTACTAAAGTTTTTTAAAGGTGTTTTGTGTAACTTTTCAGTCAGCAGTCTGCTATCTGCTTGTCTCTGTGGAGATGATATGCACTCCCTAGAATGTTCCACAACATGGCATTAAACTGATCTTGTATTTACTTAATTGCACCTGTTTTGAGTTTCCAGATCAAATATGAGCTGCATTTTCACATTCAACTTTGAGTTATATTATTTTAATGCTGCACTGTGTAACTTGTAAGGAATACACATCCTGCTTGTCTCCTCAGAGATTATATTGGTTTGCCTGGAATGTTCCACAGTCTAACAATTAATCAATCTCACAGTTTTCTAATGATTAAAAAAAAGCCTTTGAATGAATTCTTACTGTATTTGGTCTTTGCTCCACAGATCTAACCTGTAACATAGCTTGTTGTTGTCACCTCTATATAGATATGTGTGAAGCCATAGTATAGAAGATTCCAGGCTAAGCAATAACATCTGTATGGTGACAAGCAGGTGGCAGAAAAGTTTCATAGGGCACCTTTAGAGTGACTGATATGCCCCCCTCTTGCGTCACAGGTCTCGGTGTTTATGTGGGTCAGAGCCTCTGTCTCTTGCTAAACAGAATTTCTCAGAAGGCGCTGGTTTATTAGAGGTGAACTCTGTAAACTAATGCAAACACGCATAAACACATCCACACACAGGGTTAGAACGGGGGAGACGCGCTGCACCCAGCCCGACCCGGGTAACTCAAGATGGGGCTCAAACGCAACGTGATCAGCCTGTGTCTGCACGTGTCCAATACATTCACACATGCGTAGGCACTTTGTCAAAGCCCTGCTGAGGAATATTTCACCCATGTATAGACTAAAATACACACATTTCACTTAAGATGTTTCTATTGCTATTAATACACTTTTTCCAAAACTTTTTAATCAGGTAATAATTCTAAGATCACTGTTTCAAGCAAAGGAGACAATAGGTGACAGTACCAGACCAAGATGGAGGTCAGATCTGTGGAGAGAGGAGCCTGCTCAAGAATGCATGATTTAAACAATTTGAGTTTCTGAGCAATTAGCAGAATAGTGTTGATAAGTTATAACTTTTCTTTAAATAAACCTACAAACATTATTAAAATCTGTTTAAAGTCAAGATTATTTTTTAGATTATTAGATTATAAGATTATTTGTAACTGATCCAGTTACACATTAAATAAAGTGATTTTGCAATAATCTAAGATAAGTTAAAGGACCTATATTACGCAAAATTAAGTCATGTTTGAATGTTATAATATCACCTTCTCCAAAACCTACCGGGAGTTGTGTTTTGTTTCATTGACGCATTTGAGTTTGAGTGATCCAGCTGCCTTTTACCTTTCGCTCAACAGAGACTAAAAATGACAGTTCAGAAAACAGTGTAATATGGGCACTTTAACTTTCTCATGACATAAGTGAAGTGGTGTTAAAAGGTTCGGTGTAAAGGTTGAGTTTAGGGACAGCATTTGCATTTGTCCCTGTCAATGAAGTGGTCACAAACACAGACACGAGAGAAGAGAGTCTGTCAGGAGACCACAGAGAAAATGATCCTCTGATGACTCCTCCAGCTGTGGACTCTCATCTGAGGCTCTGGGTCAACAACCAGAATCTAGATCATGATATTGCAAAAATAACCTGTAAACAGTAGCTCACTACTCCACAGTCAATGCAATAAAAAGACTACTGGACTTTTGGCTTTTATGTTTTAAAGGTCCCATGTTACACAAAATTGAGTCTTGTGAGGTTTAAGACATGTTATAATACTGTTATCTCATCAAAAACATACCTGGACTTGTGTTCTGTTTTATTTATACATGTTTATTATTAGTGTGTCTACATCTCCAAAGCTCATTTTGCTCCGTTCCACCTCGTGATGTCATGCAGTGGTAGTCTGCAAGATAGCACTGACTCTTGCACTGACATCACAAGGTGGAACAGGGTGTTTTCTGTATGAGAGATGAACTCTAAAGCCTAAATATGCAGGATTTGTGTGTTAAACTTGTGTAAATGAAAAAGAAATTCAGAAAATCAGAAAATAGCCTAAAGGTATTTGAATCTAACTTTAAATGTCCTGTAAATGCACTGTTATAGAATCTTTGTGGGATTATATACTTTGAAAGTTTAATTCAGTGAGGGATTTAACATAATTGTATCAATGGAGATGAGCAGGAAACCCGACCTTCAAATTACAGCCAAGTGACATCAGTGGAGAGTCAATACTGATCACAGTAAGAATGAATGTTTCTCAAGTTCTGCAACAGCAGCAATTAAATCAAT
The DNA here is from genome assembly GCA_000787155.1 of Scartelaos histophorus. Lineage (NCBI taxonomy): Eukaryota > Metazoa > Chordata > Actinopteri > Gobiiformes > Gobiidae > Scartelaos > Scartelaos histophorus. The sequence continues at coordinate 34,145 of JACN01060177.1, forward strand.
ACAGATATGTTAAAGTATGTGCACATTTCTGAAGGTGGCACATCACCTGCATGAATGAATGCAAATAGAAAGTTGAAACTATACATACTAGCCAAAAGAACAACATTTCTATGGGAAGAGAGGACACGATCTTCCAGGCCCCATAAGAGTCAGGTCTGTGGTGATGCAAGCCCACTCACAATGAGGACAAATGCATTCAAATGTTTTGTGCAAACAAAACAAAAACATGCTTTTATTTAGTCTATTTTTGGCTACATACTACATACAAAGTTACATACTGTGGCTTTAAATGCGATACTATTTTAAGCAAACCGATAACATCTCCATGGAAACAAGTAGGAAGCCGACTGTTCATTACATAGTCCACCTTCAAACATGTGTTCATTCACTTATGTCACTGCTTGTGTCCTCCCTTCCACAGTCTCCATGGCTCCAGATCTGTCAGCGCAGTCCTTGTGTGACCTGATGCTATCGCTGCTATAGCTAACACTGAATTGACCTGGACTTATGTAAGAGTCTATACATACACTGTGTGTTCTCAGTATCACATAGACACATGTACAGTGCCCTTTAACATGACTGCAACATGAGTGACAGCAAGAGCTAAGAAAGTTAAAGAACGGTCCTTACTGTTAAACCTTCTATATATAGAACACAGAATGTCTGTTTTAACTATATTCTGTATGTTGTGAAATTGAATCTTAAATTGGTTACTTCCGACATCTGCAGCTGCATTTCTATGTGAAGTTTGCATGTTCTTCCTGTGTCTGGGTGGGTTTCCTCAAGCTTGTTTTAATTGTAGTATCTGGCAACCCAAAGTATGGAGCTTGAATATTACCATCATGATAAATATTAATTTATATTGATAATTTGCTGTGTAATATTGACAGTTTGACATCAGACAGAGCAGTGTCTACAGTTAGCATCACACTTCCAGGGAATGTTGGTGACATGAGCCATATCTACAGTTTATGGTTACTCATAATATCCTAAGACACACATATGTATTGTTAATATTTATATTAAGATACATCCTAAAATACCACCTCTACACAGTGATCTTAAATCAAAGTCAGTTCACTTGGGTCACGTTCTTCTCGGTCTAAATAAATATTTCTCTTGTCAGATCAGCGTCTGCCATGCGATCCTCAACCCAGGTGTGTGCCAAGGTTTAGCGTTTCAAATACACTTCATACTTCATACATGATGGAGCGTTTGACCAGTTTACAGGAGAAGAATCTGGAGCTCAGAGTCTCACATTCTTCACTGTTCATCACCAGTTCTGAGATATAGACTCACAGACACATGTAATATAAGAGAAAGGAGACTGTCCCCAGAGCACCCTGACCTCAGCACCCTCATGTGAAAGTGTTTAATGTCACAATGCCAGGAGTGCAGATTGTACTGTCAACTTTTGTGTTCTATATTACACCAAATTGACTCTTGAGAGCTGTAAATCACATTATAATGCTCCTCCAAAACCTACTTGGAGTTGTGTATCACATTATAATGCTGTTAGCTCCTCCAAAACCTACTTGGAGTTGTGTTTTGTTTCATTCACACATGGGTAATCCTTTATTATTAGTCAGTCTACATCTCTAAAGCTCAGAATGCTCTGTTCCACATTGTGATATCATGAAGTCGTTTTCAAGTTACCAGTTCAAATGTTTCTAGTCAAGGTATATGGAGTTTAAAACCAAAATGGAGCACTTCCTGTATTACCACATGACATCACAAGGTGGAGTGTTTTATGTTTCAGAGAAGAACACAACTCCAAGTATGTTTGTAATGAGGAAAGAACATTATAACGTAGATCAAAAATCATGTCTTTATTTCACAGAAAAACACATGTCCTCATTCTGAGCCAGTTTGCATCTCCACAAACCTGAATCTTATTATTATTTGACCTACTTGTTTCCATGGAAATGTTGTTCCTTTGGCAAAAATATTCAGCAGTAAAAATAAAAGATACCTATCTCCATGGAGAATGTTCCAAAGTATGGTTATAATTTTCATCTCCGTGAAATCAGTTATCATGTATGTGATGTTCTATCTCCAGAATGTTACACAGTGTACTTTTAAATTGGCCCTGAAACTGTCCCAAAATTATACACTCTACAACACTCCCTCTGAGGAAATCTTTGTACACGGTCTTTAATCCAACCAAACAATATGAAGATCACTGCGTGGCGTCACCGACAGTGGCGTGGATTCCCAAACGCTTCATTATGGCTGAGTTATGTTTGTGCTTGTTTGTGCAGATGGAAAAAGAGGAGGAGAGCGAGGCCAAGCGGAGGCACATGTCCAGTGTTAGAGGACACCTGCCCTGCACGTTATCCAGAGGGACACTGTATCTGCCCTGTCTGCTCTGACCAGACAACCCAAGACCCACCACACTGCTCCTTATTCAAGAGTAAGAACACGCCTGGACGTGAGAAAAACTATTTATCTGAATAATCATGACCAGACTGAAAGAGCTTAATTGCTCACTATTTTAATAATTGTTGGAATAAAAAGAAGAATTTGGATTAAAAAGAAAACAGATGTGTTGTTACAGCAGTGGTATTAAATCAAAAACATTCTCCATAGACATATTGTGAAAGATTATAGTGATAAGAACAAATATTGGGATTATTTTCTTTATTATATTGTACTGCTACAGGAGTAATATTATTTGACAGCTACCTACTTTTACCTGGGACATGTTTCTGACTTCTCTGCCCACCTCTGCAGTTGACTACATAAGAGCGCTGATAATATGGAAAAATAGGTTGTTTTAGAAAACTGTATTTCAGGCTGTGTGGGCACTGAGGATGACTCAGTGTTGCTTTGTGGCAGATGGTTGAACACTGGCACTAACTTAGCACATAAGACTGAAAGAGATGGAGAGTGCCATCTCTTTCACTGAAAATGGAACTAAAAGTGAAGTCACTTTTAGTTTGAGTAGTTTTGAGCTTTATTTGCTTAAAGGTGCGCTATGTCACTTTTCTACTGAAAAGTCTCCCTCTGACTTGTCTCCATGGAGATGTTCCACAGGGATGTACTAATCCAGCTTTTTCTATTCCAATACTGATTCTGATACTGCAGCTTTAAGGTTTGCAAATACCTGATATCAATAAATACCAGTGAAGAGACTCAGAACAGCACTTATTTCCTTTATTCAAAAATAAAATAAGACAAAACTAATGTTGCTTTTTGCATCTCTCAACTAATGGCAAAGCAGTTTTGGGTAAATAAAAATGCAACATTATGAGTGGAAACTAAGACCTGTAAAAGTCTTATTACATGGATTTAAATGTCCAGTAAGGTTATCGTCTGAACAGATATTTGGAAGCAGGTATTGGCACACACATCTGCAAATCCCAAATTTTTGACAGTATGGCAATACAACCTGCATTTATTCAATTACATGTATTGTAAAAAAAAAAAAAAAAAAACCCGGAAAACCTTGGATGATGTCTATGGGTGTCTCCTTGGAGATAGATATAGTCTTAATGCAATAATATCTCCATGGAGGTAAGTAGAAGGTGAAGCGTCCATCAAAAATTGCATTATGCACCTTTAATTTCATTTTTTGGACTTGTTTTTACTTATATCTACTGAAAGGGGACCCTTGTGAACCTTCTAACCCTGCACATAACTGCATTAAACATACGTGGTATTCCTCTTTCCCATGTAGATATTCATAGACAATAGAATTCCCCATAGGGTCAGCACACAGTCACACACACTCACTGACCTTGAATCTACAGAGTCCTGTGTCATTGTTGAGCTCAACTGTTAATGGAAATAAAAGTCTTAATCATGTGTGAAGTGGATTGCAGGATCATATTACATTCCTTATAGACATATAGTCACATGTGTTAAAGCAGGGCCAATGCAAAGAGCTCATTATGTAACCAGTACAACCATCTACACCGTATATATGGGCTGACAATTTGGGAAAAAACATTTAATTGCAATTTTTCTGGCAAGTATTGCGATTAGATTTAAGATTTCTGATTTTAATAGTAGGATTCTGTTCAAAAATCTGAAATTCTGTTCAAGAATCACATTTCAGAACATGTTTGTGTGATCAAAACTGCAGGATGACCAGTTTTATATAAGATAAAACAGGAGATTTTGTCAGAAACTGCAGCATTTGCTATAAAGAACTGTGTTTATTAATAAATTAATTTATTAATTTATTAATTTATTGATGCTTACAACCTGTGTACAAAGAAAAAAGCTGTTTTTACGTTGTTCCCTCACCAAAAACATGCCTGAAGAGGTTTTACGTCATCCCTGCATGTTTGAGTAATCTAGTGATCTCTTCCAGGCTCTAATCGAACCCTCCTTATGTTTAGCTGTGTAAGCCTGTACACGCCTATGTCACCCACAATTCTCCATAAATATACATAAACAGGATACAAAAACTACAACTTCACAAACCTGATGCAATGTGCTGTAGTTTCATTTCAGGGGTGCACATTTATTGTAACATTATAACACGCTGAAGCTTATAAATACATTTTGTGTGAATATAGCACAAAACAGTAAAAGATAACATGGTGATCTGGATATGTTATGTGTTAGTAGTTATAACTTTATTACTCTATGTCTCATGTTCTGCTGTTAATTCAGTTAGTTTGTGAGTCCTAATCATGTGGGAGCCTCTCACTCCCCTCTCTATATTTACCTGGTGTTTGCACAGCTGACTCTGCGCTGAAAGTGAAGTCCCTCTGGTGGCTCCCTGTGGTCACCCGAGAGGAATCCTGCATGTAACACGTTTCTACACTTGACTCCAATCAGGAAGCACCGGTCAGCAGGGAAATGGGCAGAAACAGACAGATGGAGAAAGTCAGTGCCATTCAATTCAAGTTTATTTATACAGCACATTTAGTGGAACTATATGTAAGATTTAGATTTAAATTTGAACTGCACTGTCAAATCCAATAAGTTAACCTTGGAAACTTTTGACTAAGAAGGGCTATGAATCTAAAGCTGAGTTTACAACATTTGAACTTGAATTTGAATTTGAAGTTAACCATACTTGAATTTACAGTTTATACTTTATACCATACTTGAGTTTACAAGTAATTCCTCAGTGTAGTGTACAGTAAATCCTTCTTTTATCTAACTAGGCAGAGCAAGTTAAGTGTACTTTAGTTTTCATTCATACAACTCATTTTGTGAATGAAGCTGTGCCAACTAAGCAGTCAGTTCCTCAAATCTGAAATATGTTGTAACCTTTACTTCATCGTACTTAGTAAAACCACAGAAACCGATTGACTGCTTTGAACTGAGCAAATGTTACTTATATACACAATTTAGAGTAAGGTTCTATTCCACAGTAATGCAGGTACACAAGGATTTTAATATTAATCAGTCAAGCAAAAAAAAGTTATAGCTCAGTCATACTACAATAATACAATAATGTGGATTATTTTGGAAATGTTCTGTTTGCAAAATTAATGTTAGTCTTTTCTCACTTAAAGAGAGAAAAGAGGAAACAGCAATCCAAACTTTCTCTCAGTAAGATCTGACTAGGCTCTAGCGCCTGCTGGTTCTATCCCCTCTGTCCCGGAATCAGGCCTGATGCTCCCAGGCTAATACCTCTGGTCTATTTTGGCTGCAGGGATCTTATGTAACGGCAGCACCACTTTGGCCGTCACCACCTTATCATTTTACATTGAGCAGGTGCACAGCTGATCACAGTTCATCAGAGTAAACAGGGGACAGGAGGAGCACGGGTCTACGGTGGAGCTGCAGCTTCTAGATACTCAGAGTACTTAAAATACTTAATTCAGTCTTTTATCGCACTGGTGGTGATAAGATACTAGTGTAGCTGCAGCTGCCCCGGGGTCGACTGATGTAAATGTGGCGGCCGATCTGTGCCAAGGGCCTTTCCAAACACAACCGCTCTCTCACACAAGTTGGGTTTCGGGTAGGGATATTGAATTTACCTGTGTGTGTTTCCTCGAGACTGATCCCAACCTTAACCCACCTCACTACTAACCTATATCTAAACACATATCTTAACTTTAAAGGTCCTACATGACACACAACTGACTCCTGTGAGCTTTACGCCATGTTAGAATGTTGTTATCTCCTCAAAAACAGACCTGGACTTGTGTTTTGTTTTGTTCACAAATGTCTCCTTAGTGATCCTTTATTATTAGTCTGTCTACACCTCCAAAGGTCAAAACACTTCCAGCTTGTTATGTCATGAAGAGGTTGCTTTCAAGTTAACAGCTTCTTTTACCTTTACTTCAGTAGAGATTGGCAATTCGAGAACTGAAATGATCCCACTGATTCTCGTGAAGATGTAATGGAACAGAGAGTTTCCAGTTTGAGACTCTGCAGGGTTTGTGTGTTATTTTTACATGTGTGAATGACACAAAACACAACTCCACATCTCCAGGAAAAAAATATTATAACAAAGATCAGAAAATAGCCTAAAAAGGGCCCTTTAAACTATGTTAAGGCTCATTGGGATCAGATTTTTGGCCCCCCACACAGAAAAAGGTCCCCAGTGACTGCATATACATGTATATACAAGACTGAAGTGTCTTGCCAAAGTACACAACAACAATATGCACATGCAACATAGAGCTGGAAACACCAACACTAACATGAATATTTCAATACTCAATACTTCTTCTCCAGACAAAAATACACATCATAAACCCCACGAAACACAAATTGTTCAAAAGCTACGTTCACACTGCAACACACATAAAAAACAGAACTTAACAGATACAAAACTCATATCAGGAAAAGAAGATTACCATAAATACCATAAATCATTTTGTTTTCTTTCGAAGGCGTCATATTATGCTATATTTTCTGCTCTATGTTATAATGTTGTTTCCTCACCACAAATAGACCTGGAGTTGTGTTTTGTTTCATTTGTTTAACGCACAAACCCTGCAGATTTAGGCTGAGTTCTTCTCTCAAACTGAAAACACTCTGTTCCACCTTGTGATGTCATTTGGTAAAACACTTTCTCTAGAATCATTTGGAAAATTTCAGCTCTGGAATTGCCAATCTTTACTGAAGAAAGCTGAAATGTAGCTGTTAACTTGAAAATGACCGCTTCTTGACATCACAAGGTGGAACAGAGCATTTTTGACCTTTGGAGATGTAGACAGACTAATAATAGATTTCTCAAGCATGTGTGAATGGACTAATATAGATTTCTCAAGCATGTGTGAAAGAAACAAAACAGAACTGCAGGTCTGTTTTGATGAAGTAACAACATTATAACAGGACTTAAAGCTCATAAGAGTCAGTTTTGTGTAATATAGGACCTTTACATTCACTTTATTTTTAAGGTTACATGCAGGACCCTTTAAGTAACTGTATGATCCTTGAGGAAGAACCAGGTCTGTCCCCCTCCCTCCTTAAAGCCAGAGCAGCTCCTCTATGTCCTGTGAGACCAGAGCTCCAAACGAGCTTCATAGAAAAGTGCAGATAGACTTACAGCAGCACATGCATGTCCCCAGAGCAGAGGACGTGACCGGCACCAGTGGAAAAGTTATTTAAACTCTGAGTCTGACGCTTTATTTCACTCATAAAACATGATCTAATCCTGGTTAAGCCCTGGTTTAGCTCTGGTCAAGTCCTGGTTTAGTCCTAGTTCATTCCTGGTTCAGTACTAGTCTATTCCTGGTTGCCAATCCTGGTTGAGTCCTGGTTTATTCCTGGCCTAGTCCTGATTAAGACCTAGTTTAGTCCCGGTTTAGTCTTGGTCAAGCCCTGGTTTAGTCCTGGTCTAGTCTTGGTTTATTCCTGGTCGAGTGCTAGTTTAATTTAGGTCTAGTCCTGGTCTAGTCCTAGTTTAAATGTAGTTTTGCTATGGTTCAATCTGGCTCCAGTCCTAGTTCAGTTCTGGTCTATTCCTGGGCAAATCCTGGTTGAGTCCTAGTTTATTCCTGGCCTAGTCCTGTTTAGACCTAGTTTAGTCCTGGTTTAGCCATGGTTTAGTCCTAGTATAGCCCTGGTTTAGTATAGGTCTAGCCCTGGTTTAGTCCTGTGCAGTCCTAGTTTAGTCCTGGTTTAGCTCTGCTTTATTCCTGGTTTAGTCTTGATCAAGTCCTGGTTTGGTCCTGGTCTATCCCTGGTTTAGTCCTGGTTTAGTCCTATGCTAGTCCTGGTTTAGTTTTACTTCTGGTTTAGTCCCGGTTTAGTCCCTGGTTTAGTCCCGGTCTAGTCCTGATTTAGTCTTGGTCTAGTCCTGGTTTAGGCCTGGTCTAGCCCTGGTTTAGCCCTGGTCTAGTCCTGGATTAGTCCTGGTCCTGGTTTAGTCCTGGTCTAGCCCTGGTTTAGTCCTGGTCTAGTCCTGGTTTAGGCCTGGTCTAGCCCTGGTTTAGTCTTGGTCTAGCCCTGGTCTAGCCCTGGTTTAGCCCTGGTCTAGTCCTGGATTAGTCCTGGTCCTGGTTTAGTCCTGGTCTAGCCCTGGTTTAGTCCTGGTCTAGTCCTGGTTTAGGCCTGGTCTAGCCCTGGTTTAGTCCTGGTCTAGTTCTGAATTAGTCCTGATCTAGTCCTGGTTTAGTCCTGGTCTAGCCCTGGTTTAGTCCTGGTCTAGTCCTGGTTTAGCTCTAGTCTAATCCTGGACAGCAGCACACGCATGTCCCCAGAGCAGAGGACATGACACTAACGAGTGGAAAAGTTATTTAAGTTCTCTGTCTGCCGCTTCATTTCACTCATAAACAAGATCTAGTCCTGGTTTACTGCTGGTCTAGGCCTGGTTTAGTCCTGGTTTAGTCCTGATCTAGGCCTGGTTTAGTCCTGGTCTAGTTCACACAGGTTAACAAATGGAAATGTTCTTTAATTTCTGTGTGTGTGGCTTCATAAAACATGGGGGAGGATGGACTTAAATGGACTTAAATAGAGTCGTGTGTTACATGAGAGCGTTTCAATTACTCCATAATGATAAGGAACATACAGTCTGCCAATTACTCCAAGACTAAATATGATCTACCGTGTTATTTCTGGTATTTCACTGTAAAAAAAACTATTTCAGTTACTCTACAAATCAGGTATTTTGGATAAAGTTATCACAGGATCTTAATATCTGTTATGAATGTGTTCTTTTTTACAATGACATAAGAGCTGTTTTGCAATTGGAAATCTTGTCATGTGAATCCAATATTAAAGTTGTTTATGCTTCTTTTAGCCCGGTGATGAGAGAAAGAACTCAGACTCAGTGAGGAGGAGACGCAGCACAATACAGACTCGTGTAATGACAAACCAAGGGCACAAAAGCAGACTAAAATGAAACTAAAATGAACTCCTACGAACTGTGCTACTTATTTCAGACTCGGTGGTGAAATATAATGGCTCCCTCCTCTTATTACATGCATTTATTTGGTGTGACAGTAATGTGGTGTAATAGAAATAGAAAGTTTGAGGCTTTGTTAGATTTTAGTTCTATTTTTACACAGTCTGACAAAAAAAAACTACCATAAGCGAGCGGATTTGTGCTTGTGTACTGATCACAGGCTCCTGAAAATGTGAAAATTTTGTATTTTTCAGTTTTGAGACTTATCTTAAAACTTCTTTGACTGTGTTTGCAAGATGTGTAACGATATCCCAATCTCACAATACGATATCGTCACAGTATGAACCTCACGGCACGATATTTATTGCGATATGGTAGGAAAGCTCACGATATGGTTTTACGATATTATACAGAATTTGGTACATTTATTGTCATATTCAGATCAGTGACATTTTGAACAGCTTGTTAAGTGCAAAATTCAAGTAACAACTAAACATTAGGGATGTAACGATATCCAAAACTCTCAGTACGATATTTTCTCCATATGCATCTCACGGTACGATATTTATTCTGATATTTTGCGGAGGCTTACAAAATTGTTGTACTTTTTAGTTATAAAATGCAATGATAAACCTTTGGTACTATAATACAAATACAATATACAATACCATATAAAATATAATACAAAAATAAGATTTAAAAGTGCTTAAGAACATTTATTTCCTCACATAGTCTGCACTGAAATAGCAACGGATCATGGTCTATGTAGTTTACTAGTAGTACTGTAGTTTTTTTTGCACAACAACAATAAATTTAAGCAAAAAGACGTGTGACTTGAGACTTTTCACAATATCACAATTTCAGTTACTGTTACACCCCTGGTCTTTGCTAATTTATGCACTGTGGCACCGTTGTTCTGCCATAGACATACATGCAGAACCCGTCCCAGTATCAATACTGTGGAAGATTATAGCCAAAGGAATTACATTTCTGTGAAAACAAGCAGGAGGAGGCATGGAGGTTTGTGGAGCTGTCTACCCATTGTAGCACCAACACCTGTTTTTCATACTGTGACTTTAATATCTTCTTATTCCTCCAAAACAATAATTACAATATTCTAAGCGTGTAAATATATATCCTCCCTAATCTTATATGTGGACCCATATGTTCTTATTATTGTTACAGTGTTGTGGTAATAGTGTTATTGTGAGCTGCATGTATTGATATATCAGCAAGAATATTTTGGGGTTTTTTTAGCATTTGTTTTGCTTTTGTGTTGCTTATTAAGTGAAGGGAAACTTGTTCATGCAATACACTTGAAATATTCACTGTTTTGATGATTAAAATTTATGTATTTCATCTTCAATTTGTAGTAACTAGTAGTAATAAGTAGTAGTTTTAACAAAGAATTAGTGTTGCTAAAATATATCATGTGTAATATACAGATTTTCACCATAATATCGCATTGTGAGCTGTGTATCGTATGGAATCTTGAGAGACTCTGTGATTCCAAACTCTAGTTCTTATGTTTCTGTAGTTTCCTGATGGAGTTCACCTGATGAGAGACGCAGCAGCAGATTAAAGTGGGACAGGCTTCACACGGGGCATTACACGGCCCTAAATATAGAGCCACAAAAGTAGGCTGAGCTCAGGGGCCTCTGCCAAAACAGACCAGAATATCACACAATGTAGAACTGGGCTTTCCATGATGGAGAATAGGCCATAGCATAGTTTTATACGGATCTGAATGTTGCTATGGTTACAGTGCGCAACATTTCCAGTTACAGTTTTCCTCTCCGTTTGACTCATCCTTCAATACTGTAGGGACCCATGTTCAGATCTTGAGCTCGGCTTGGTCAGGACTACTGTACTTTACATGTGCATATTTTAGTTACATTAACGGTCCTTTATTACACAAAGCAGCAGTTTTCAAGTTAATCTTTTATGTTTTGTTTGGCAGAGATTGGAAATTCCAGGGCTGAAATAACCCAAATGTTTCTAATGAAAGTGTAGTTTAAAAACACAGTGGAGCACTCCTAACATAATATCACTACTCCAGGAAACAACTTTATAACAGATCAGAAATAGCATCATGTGGGCTTTTTAATTATTTGTAAGTTAATAATTAGAAGAACAAAATATTATATAATGAGCTGAATCTGGTGTTTTCAAAGAGTAGACAAGAAAACATTTTTAATCATTTCATATTGTCACATAAAGATTTTGTCGCATATGGACTTCCTCAAAGTGGTAAGAGGAACTTTTTTTTAAATTTATTTATCTGCCTGGGACCATGTACAGATTCATTCATCTTACAAAAGAAAAGATAATTTGCAGCAGATTTAGCTACTGTCTATCTGCAGTTCCTGGACAGCTAAAAAAACACACAGAGTACACATTATATTTGTATTAGTATTTATTTATTAAAAAGATAAGATAAAGCAAAAGAAAAACATGTGCTCTGTTTACAGGTAGATACAAAAATGACAAAAACACTCCCCGGCTCAGGTGCAAAAGGTGCACATTACATTACATTACAATTACATTATGTATCTAACTTAAGTAACAGTACGTTACTCTCGCATTAGTCGGGTATTTCTCAAACAATAAAATCTCACTCCAAGTAGGGGTAAAAGTATTGGCTCTGAAAATACAATATAACTGCAGTACTCACCTCTGTGTTAAATGCACATTTAGACTTAGACAAACTTTATTGATCCACAAGGGAAATTACTTGGACACAGTAGCTCACACATCACATTATACACCTTATACCTTATACCTTATACTTTATACTTTATACTTTATACCTTATACCTTATACCTTATACCTTAGCTGATATCTGATTATACTGAATCACCAGGTTATTGCATCAATTAATTTTTTTCTTCCCTTATGGCATGGACATCTTCCAAGATGAAAATGGCAGGATTCATCGAGCTCAGATTGTGAAAGAGCGGTCCAGGGAGCAGGAGACGTCATTTTTTTTCACACTTGGATCGTCCACCACAGAGTCCAGACCTTAACCCCACTGAGAATCTCTGGGATGTGCTGGAAAAGCTTGGCTCAGCACTCAGACTCGACCATCATCAGGGCAAGGTCTTGGTGAAAAATGAATGCAACACTGGATGGAAATAAATCTTGTGACATTGCAGAAGCTTGTCCAAACAATGCCACAGCGAATGCCGTAGTCAAAGCCAATGACCTTTTTTTTTGGTGGGCAGTATTACAATAGCAAAGATGAAAAAATATATAAAAATGGTAATAAAACTTCACAATAAATAAGTAAGCAATAAAAAAATTCAAGAGATCGGTATCAAATAAGACATAATTATATAGATGTATGTTCAAGTAAATAAAAAACAAACAGAGATGTTATTGGATTTTTCTGAGAAGTTTTGTGATTGTGATTAAAACATTTAAACACGTCTGGAATAATTGGCAAAAATATGGAAATAGACCAATGAACTGACAAGCTAAAACACGAATCAGTGTCAGAACACGTTTGTACAGACCAAAACTACAAGAATGTCAGTTTTTATGCAGAATAAGACAGGAGATTTATTGTTGGTGGAGGTGCAGCCTAACCGATATGCTAATTGCGTCTATTGAAATTGCGATTAAATTACTATTTATCTGGCAACCCTATTATAAGTCCATCAGTCATCCAGGCGAGGTCTATATATACATGTCCCTGTAATAATATTGTACTGTAGGACCAGGCAATTGTCAGATGCAGTGAGAGGCAGTTCTTATGTAATATTGAATAGTTCACATAATTCTCAGCAGCTCGGGCCTGAGACTATGGGCAACCCTCTGACTCAGTCCTCCCCCGTCCTCCTGCACTCACAGCCAATGTCCACCAAACAGCACCAAAAATCCTCCCTGTCTTATTCCAGCAAAGCTCATTTATCTGTTACACGTCCTATATAACACTAAATGGATCATTGTGAGTGTTAAGTCATGTTATAAAGCTGCTCAAAAACATAAAGTTGTGTTTTGTTTCATTCACGCATGCTTGAGTAATCCTTTATTACTAGTCTGTTTATATCTCCAAAGCTCAAAATGCTATGATCCACCTTGTGATGTAACGAAGAGGTAACATTTCATCAAAACATAGTTGGCATTAGTGTTGCTATGATACAGTTTCCAACTTGATTTCGAGACTAAGGAATAGACTTGATACTCAGAACTCATTTGAATACCACAATGATATTAAAAATACACTTTTTTTAGACAATAGAATATGATTTTCAAC
>KN511086.1:0-13023 GCA_000787155.1 Scartelaos histophorus
TTTTATATTCAAATCCTCAAAATAGCCATCCTTTACTCTGTCGAAATTGACTTTTTACTTAACTAAATAATTCTATATATCTTGCTTCATATATTTTCTTTTTTCTTATTTTCTTTATGTATCTAAAATCTAGAAAGTAGTAAACCTAGAGGAAAAAAACATCAGAGGGTGTGTCCAAACCTTTGACTGCTAGTGTAAGTTGTAACCTATTACTCATGTGCTGTGTGCTCACCACAAACTCATTTCACTACAGTTTGACTACATTTGCACAGTGAACTTGGTCCTCCTCTTCTTTCCCTTATCTCTCAGTTTCAATTGCAGACAGCATTGCTTTTATAGGCACATCTTTTTACAGCCATGGTTACTGACTTTATAGATTCTGCGCTGTACATTTCTACTTTTCCCTTGGGTCTCCTCTTCACATCTCAGTGACAGCTGGAGCCAGACCATGTGTGTTAGGAGCAGGTGCTTGTGTTTGTTCGCCCACACGTTTGCATTTGTTGGGGCCTGGACTGAGGAGGCTAGACTTGCTGACTGGAGTGTGTAAAACAGCCATGAAGACTTTATGTCAGCAGCTACTGATGAATGAAGAGTAACGTCCACTTCTCATTACCAGCATTTGACCTTGAAGCTATTCCAAACGTGATAACTCAGCTCTTGTCCTTCAGTTGTTTGTTGATTGTCGCCCTGTTATAATAATTAGTATATCAGCTTATTGTTCTATACATGGGAGGGTCAAGAAAAGTGGGGGAATAGACTTATCTTTTCTTGAGACTTTCCTTTCTAGCTACATTTTGTGTTGTACTGACTTCTTAAGAGTTATATTAGGCCAGCAGACTCAAAGGGTCGACAAATAAATCAATGAATGAAATGCCAGCCTGAAACAGTGCGCTGTGGGTGGCTCCGTCTGGGCACACCAACTGCTCAGCTCAGGCCTAGTGTTTCAGGCTACAACATAGATTGTTGTTTAGGTTTTTCTTCATTTTGTTTTGAACCAAAATGCCCAGCACTATTTTTCTTTGTTGCTGTCCTGCCTTTTATTTGGCAATCTATCACAGTGAGATGGTATAGTTTTATTTTTGATTCATAAGATAAAACAAACACAGCAGGTGTTTTGGATTGGACGTCTGTGCGCTGGGCAGGCTCGCTGTGTGTGGAGCGGCTCGCTGTGTGCGGAGCGGCTCACTGTGTGCGGAGCAGCTCAGTGTGGACTGTGCCTTCTACTTTCTCTGCCTCTCTAATTAGCTTGGTCGTGTCCAGCTGGAGACTTTATATGTGTGTGTATCCAGCTGCACGGACTCTAGTCTCTTATCACTGTAACCACTGGCCCACAGTTAATGGCTACCATCTGGTGCCCATACAGAGCCGGGTTTAGCTACCAAGCTTCTCAGATTCACAAGGAATTCTTTGGGCAAATCCCTCTTTCCACTCCCATCAGACTCTGAATTATAGTCAAGTATGTCTCTCAGATGTGCCTGAAATAATACGGCTTTAGATTACTTTCTGATTCTCAACATTAGTTAGGGACTAGAATAGTCTAGTAAGGGCTGTAAAAGTGATAAGCTATCTTGCAATGAAACCATATTTTCTGATATAAAATGTAAGCGAAACCACTGTGTGAGCAGTTGTCAAGAGATTATATGGCTGTTGCATTGTAAATGAAATGAAAGAATAGGGCCATATTATGTTTCCATTATTGTGTATGTGCCACAGCCTACCGTGTTGATCCCATATTGATGGTTTCCCATTGCACTGAATAATGTTACACTTTTACAGTGAAGTAAGCATAAAACCTGTTTAAAAAGCAGATTGAAAGAGGCATTTTTGTGTTCTTTTCTAGAGGGCATTATTGGCTTATTCTAATACACTTTTTAATGTCAACTCAGCAAATAATGATTTATTACCCAGGCTTGGTACTAGATGAGTGTATCCATTACCATTTCAGACTAATTTAGTGTAAGATTAAGACACATAACAATGGTTGCAGTTTTCTGGTTGCAAAATGTGAACATAAGATGACTTAATTGTCACCAAAAAAGAAGTCATGGATAACAATGCTGCAGAAAATACATGCACATTGAAAAGTTCCATAGTGCAAACTCTGTGTTTTAGGAGTTCATATCATTAATATAAATAAAATTAAAGGTGGATGGCTCATCTTTATGGACATTGTATTGCCTGATCATTTAAACAGATTTACTTTAATAATAAATAGTTTAATGCAATTCTGTAGAACACTTCAGGTAAAGAAATCCTACGGAGACATTTATGTTAAACCAAAGATGTTAAGAGTGACAACATTGTATATATTGGGGGCACGAGATATACTAAGGATAGTGCATGTCTTAAAGGGTTTTAGAGTGTCAGCTCTGTGTGACATTCCTGTGGCAGTCTGGGATGGTGTTAAAGACGGAGACAGCCTCAGCAACCTGACATGGAGTGGCCATGCTGCTGCTCCTTCTCCACTGACCCCTGTTCACACCCCTCTGTCACAAATGTCCCCATGGACCGTTCCCACACAAAACTCAGCCATTTGGGACAGAAGATTGTGTTAGGGAAGTGCAAAAGTCATTGTTTACTTTAAATGACAAGATGACACACATTGATGAGCTTTAGAAATTCATTATATGGAAAGGAAACATTTATTTAGGTCATTTGAATGCTATTGATGTGCAAGTCAGATGTTCTCAGTGATATGTGTACAATTTAGATTTATGTCCTTCATTTAGACACATCCTAGTCATGGTTTAATTCTGATTTACTCCTGATTAAAAGAGCAACTGAAAGCCTATGGAGAGTTAAAAGACTCGTCCATAGGCTTCCACTGCGTATTTGGAAATCTTGTGAGTATTCGTCGCGATACTGGGTGTGAAAAGTTTGACAAGCGTTGGTGTTGCAAAATGATTAATAATGTTACACACTGACTCATGCGCAACACATTTGAGTCAGTCTTAAGTTGTAAACAGACTTTGAACATGACTGTTGTTTGTCTTCCTCCCTGGTTCAAGTGTTGCAGACATAATTATAAGTCTTGCAAACCTCTGTCACCGAGAGCATTTCTATTGACAACCAGCTATGCCACTACACAGACATAAAGCGGTGGTCTATGTGCTGCAGACAACTGGAGCTGCCAAAGAAGCTATTTCCATCCAGAGGTCACTTGGTGCTAGTCCGACTTGAGCGTGCTTTCTGTGTTAGCAGTCACTTCATCTTTAATTCCGCCAAGAACCCAAATAATAAGCCAAGAGTAGAAATAATAGGCTGCTGTCCTTAAGGAAACTTGTCTACAGTGTTGATCGATATATGATTTTTGTCTCACTCAATTACTTTTTCACAATATTAGGACAACTTGGCAAATTTGTTGTCATATTTCAGTGTTTTTCTGTGTTTTGCAGCTCTATGCTCAAAGGCAATTGCAGATATCTTTTACTTTTGCTCATCGTCTCCCCCTATTGGTCGGCCTCTGCTATGCTCACTAAGTTCTTGGTGGATTTAACAGTGATAAGACAAAAAAAGTTATATCACAAACAATTCATTAACAAATGTTTATTTCAAAGAACAGCTGTGATTTAGTGAAGATTTAATGCCATGGAAATGAAGTCGGCTATAGTTTCCTGAACTTCTTGACTGTAACCTCACACTCTCCTTTTGCCTCCACCTGTGGATATAGCTTGCAGCAGATTTCTCTTTTTGTGCCGTTTGCCTCATATCAAATCCAGAAGTGGAAGTAGGTGTGGCGCGTCCCACTCAATGATGTGTTGAAACCCAACTCTACTCCTGACAGGACTAGCCGGGGTTGAAACATGTGCCCATGCTAGAAATGGGTCTTCCTTTTAGTTTTTAATTTTCTTGTGGCCCCTGTGGCCTTCCTGCTGCACTGCTGTATAGTCCATACCTCATCTCAACAAACAGCCCAGCAATTGAAGAAAAAAAAAAGCTGGGTATAGGATGACTAAACAAGCTGATGCATGAATGAAGGAGCATTATGGAGTTAACAAAAAGGCCTTTTGGCTAACTAGTAGTCACACCCATTGCAAAAACAAGCACTCATAGTACTATAGACACATGGTTAAGATTTGGAGTTTTATGGGCACAGAGGGGCTCCCAGTAAATTCTGTCCCATATACCAGTACACAATGAAGTATTACATCCACTCATTTACTGCTCAGTCTATTACATTGTTCTACATTGTGTAATATTATCAGTACTAAGAATAGTGCGCCCAGCTTAAAGGGTTGCTCATTAACTGTGGGTCACTTTTGATGGGCTCAGTGACAGATAGATGTATGTGTGACCTAAGTGTGTGGCTTTGGGAGTGACTGACAGCTCTGTGTGCAAGTCTCCGCATGAAGCAGAGTCTGTGCCGACAGCAGAATGGAGGGCCCTGTTGGGGAGGATCACTGCAGCCAGCCTGAGTCTATATGAAATTCATTGATTCGTGTCCTGCTCTTTGGTCAAGGGGGATTGGTTGCAGGGCATATGTTAGGCTCTATGCTGGCTTCACTGTGTTATTGATTCCTGTCTGTGCTTGATGTCTCTCCCCACTCTTCACCCCATTTCTCTGCTCTTTATGATTCTGTTAAATTCAGGCAGTCAGATTCTTCAGAATTAACAACTCAATTTGAACTAAAGAACATAACTGATACCTGATACAGATTTCAACAGCATAACGATAATTCACTCAAACAATTTAGTCGTTTGTTTTATACTACCATTAGGTAATACACTTGTACTTGTTCTGATAAAGATTGAGGCAGTTCTTGAAGTATTCAGGAAAGCTTTGCTCAGTATCAGAATATCTAATACTAGTACTAGTACTGATACTAGTATTTGTAGTGACTGGTATCTGTCTGTCAATCTTTTGAGAACTCTCTCAGTGGGTCCCTCAGTACAGATGTGAGTGTATGAGAAAGGAGCAAATCACAGTGAGCAGCCAGACAATAGTCGTGTCAGTCATGTGCCATGTCCCTGTTAGCTCTCCTGCCCCACTATTTAGTGGGCAGTTAGTTAGCTTCACTCCAAGTACACACCAGCTTCAAGCCCAAGCATCTGTCATCTAGATCTTTTTACAGACAAGTAACAGCAACTTTGGCAGTCAATAAAAAAAAAATATTTTGGTTGCTGTTATTAACTTTAATAATTTATTGTTTGAATTATTGCTCTGCTGTAACAGTCCAATTCAGTTTACACACCCAGGTTGTGGAGGTCACTTGGACTTATTTTTACAAGATAAAAAATATGCTTCTGTGTCCATGCTGATTAATATTTGTTCTTATCTTTTTGTTCTTTTTTTAGGTGGAACTCGAGACATCGGGTCTGCCCTCACCAGGATGTGTATGAGGCATCGCAGTATAGAAGCCAAACTCAAGCATTTCTCAATGTAAGAAAAATGTTGCTTTATGTGATATAATTCTTCCCATATGTTGTGGGCTTTTTTGAACTTGTTAAATCTCCCTTTTAGATAAACATTTAGGGAGATTGTGGTCATTATTTCCTGCTTTTGTCCATGTTTATAATCTATAGTAGTATGACCCCCCCCTCTTAGAGAACAGGCCAATAAATCGTATAGGGACTTGTGGTTTGTGGATATTTTGCAAGCGCCTACTCCAGTAAAACACCCCTTGTATTGGAATTCATAAAAAGAGACGATTTGTCTGGAGCTGCGAGCATCTGTAATGTGTCAGAGCCGTCCCACACACATTGGACAGACAAGGGGCTCTCTTAATTTCAAGTGGCATTTCAGGAGAGATTCCACTTGGATCTCCATAGCAGGGTCCGGACACAGGGGGGCTATGGTCAGCAGCACCCACCCACTGGCACAGACGCACACTTGTCTAAGAAATGTCTGCAAGATGGAGAAGCCTAATTTTAGTTTCATACTCTAATCCTGCAGCTGCCCAGCTCCCAGCCTCTTAAACAGACTCACAAACCTGGAAGAGGGACACACGGGGTAATGATTGACAGACAGGACTGCAAGACTTCCCCTGCGACGTGCTGTTAGACACTCACTCTCGCTGTTAATAATTGACAAACATGAGCACACTTTGGTCAGATAGAAAAACAACAACACTCTGGGACTCTTATTATCACCTATATTTGACAGATATATTACTGAGAATTAATCGAAATTGAATATAGCAAACGCAGCACTGTTGACACAAAATCAATGTCCCAAAAACTCTGGACAGATATAAATAAAAGCTCTAAAGTAATGTTTTTACTAAAGCAAACAAGTGTGTGTTGAAACCGATGTTCTGTTTTATCTCTCATGTTAAGAACAGCCAACAAAAAACCTTAACATGTTGCAATGAAACCAAATTTGTGTTAGATAATTGGATAGAAAAGTTGATGTTTAAAGATGCACTGTGCACTCTTTTCTGCAAGTGCAAGTAATGCCGCTAGGCCAAGTTGCAGGATTACTTTGTGGAGATGAGAACCCACTCTCAGTAAAGATGCATGTTCGGGTATTAACAAGGTTTTTGGGGGCAGTAAAATCACCCACTGTGAAATAAGTGCTAGATAAATAAGATAAATGC
This sequence comes from Scartelaos histophorus, assembly GCA_000787155.1. Taxonomy (NCBI): domain Eukaryota; kingdom Metazoa; phylum Chordata; class Actinopteri; order Gobiiformes; family Gobiidae; genus Scartelaos; species Scartelaos histophorus. The sequence goes on from KN511086.1 coordinate 6,537, forward strand.
CATACTGTGGAGGCAATAACATCTCCATGGAGACAAACGGGTGGGTCACTCATTGGAAAAGCGAATACACTTTTTCTGTTATTATTCTGTTGGTATTTATAATTGGCATCGGTCCCATATGACAGCGCTACTTTAATGACCCGTAAATCTCCACCGTATGTATAAGGATCTACTTCATGTCTCTAAGTGTGAATGTTCTTGGCTGTCAGGGTGTTCATGGAGGGTCTGGTCGGTCCTTTGCAAGAACAGATGGAGGAGTGGAAAAGAGGAGTCAACTCTTTGGACAAGGACCATGCTAAAGGTAAAATAAAACACTGACTGTCTTTTGGCAAATCTAACATGTAGGTATAAACACAATGTTATTATATTTCTTAATCAGAGTATAAGAAAGCCCGGCAGGAAATAAAGAAGAAGTCTTCAGACACACTCAAACTTCAGAAGAAAGCAAAGAAAGGTAAACACGTGGCCTGTTGTTGTGTTAAACAGTGGAGCAGGTTTGTGGCAGAGTGCAGGGAAAGCAGACTGGATATATGGGTATATTTATTTGACAGCAGCTAGGCCTTAGCGATTAGCCCTCTGTTTAAACATTACCTTACATGGAAAACACACCGCAGAAGGCCCTGGCTCACCCCTCTGCAACCGTCCTCTATAAACATATTCATCTACCTGTAAAAATACTGTGCACACTGGAAACAAAGCAACTTGAAAAAAGGCCTGGGGTTTGGGGAGAGGTTTGAAAAGTTAAGACATTTTGTGTCCATCAAAGTGACAGACGTTTTTTCCCTCTCCTTGTCCCCATGTGGTTCCCATCTCCAGCTGACACTTGGGGTAAGGTTAATGCCCACACTCAAGTCACTAAAATGTTTTCTATTCTAGTGTAATGTAGTTATTAGTAGCATGTCTAGTTTCTCTCACAGATGTCGTAGTTTGTAGTTTTTAACTTAGTTTACATTTTCTTCAAGTTGGATTCATATTTTTATGAATCTGTTGTCCACTGTGTCTGTCTTTGTTTTTACTAGTGACTGTTGTTAGGTACTTCATGCCGCCTGTACAGTTTAACTGCAGGATTAACGCTTAACAATGTGCTGTCAAACTTGATTAATAATATCTGTAAGTCAAAGGGAACTAAAATATTTTTACATTTGAAGTCTAAAAAATCTTCTAGTGTTTCTTTTCAATGCTCTACTTGTCATTTATCACAGTATGTTGTGTGAGAGAACACAATGCTTGTTTTACTTTTAACAATCTTTCGAGAAGTTTGAAAAATATAAACATTTATGCAGTTAGAAATATTTTTTTTACTTTTCTGTTTCTGCACTGTGCACACTTTAAGTAAGGCCTGGGGCATTCATATTTTGAAACCTAATACAAGAATTACATGGCTCTCAGAACATGCCTGTAAAGGTCTTAACTCCTGTGCTTGTTTTTCTACATTAAAAGACTGAATAGAGGATTTTGTTCTCTAAAGAGACATTGCTGTGTCTAAGTAATTGCACCATTTACCATTGCTAATTGTGACTACTGAAATTGCAATTTTATTATCTTTCTGTGCTACTAGCGTGTGCACTGTAGTATTCAAATTATATAAAACTATACTGTGCAAGTGGATTTCTTACTGTAGTGTTAGGGCTTAAGAAACATAACACCCTCAGTTGTCTTCTTAGCACCAGTGTTTCTTATGTGTCTTGTGAGGGTGTTTTCGACCTGGTCCTGAGCCTTAGACCCGCCTGTGACTGCTACCTAATGAAATCATTTGTCATGTGAAAACTGCAGAAGCTAATCTCATTTGTGTGTGCGAGTACACGTGTGCAGACTGAGCTAACATAACACTCTGAGTTCAGACACTTCAATCTTTCAAATAAAAAAAGAAAACAACACTAAAAATATCCAAATGATTTGTAACTTCTACGGTAGGGAAGATTACATTTCAAACTTTTATTTCTGTTTGGATTATTCGCTAAAATATGATTGAAAAAAACAGTTTATATTCTTTTGAAATTCATACAACATTGAATCAAATAAAAAATGACAATATAAATTCTGTAGTAGATGTAATGCAGTGAGTTTAAGGTTTTCATGATGCAAAAGACTGAAAATATATGTGCCAGTTTTAACTTTCCAGTCTGGAAACATCTCCAGTTGTTATACTCAATTATAGCCTCCATATTGTCATATAGAGAAAACGTCCATAAACCTAGACAGAACTCACATTCCGCAGATGCCAAACAGCCCCAATATACTTCTTATGGAAATTAAATTTGTTTTGTCAACAATCACAAAATGTTCTTAATAACTCTGTCCTAAATCCAGTATTCCTTTCAGTTAATCCTTTAATTAAGTAATTTCCTTTTGAGTGGAATTTGATTAAATATGTATAATTTGAAAAATGTAATCTCCGGTTTAAGTATGATACAATAATGAAGAATGCTGGAAGACCAAATTTGGCTTATCCATCAAAGTAAAGCGTATGCCATATAATTTTACAAAATCTGTTTTTACAATATGAGTCAGATGTAATCACTGTCAACTAATTTGATTTAGGCGGATGCATTGTGGCAGCATGATTTCCACTCATTCTCTTTTCCATTTGCAATTTGCAGATTTAAATAATGCTTCCCGGTCATTTACAGTGCACTGTGGTCTGGGCGACTGGCAAAGAAACAGTGGTTCATCATTCATGCTCTTGATAAGGGGGCTCTTTTTCCATTTCCTATGTAAACTTATCTATGTTTTAACTATTGATTTGTACAACATGCGCGTCAAATGTCATGCTAAGACAATAGTTGATAATTTGCCCCTAGACCCAGAGGGACCGCAGTTTGTCTTGTGGCTTTAGTTTATCAAAGTAAGTCTTGTCTGTATGTGACCTAAGCCTCCAGTGAGTAGATAATGCAGGCTGTACAATGCATTGGGCAGTCGCCAGCCTTCCTGCCTCCATCAAGAGCTTTGATTCAGCTTCAGGGTCGCCCTCTTCACATACTTGACTATACATACAATCTTTGCTCTTAACCCGGCCTAAGAACACTTGCAAACTACAGTGTTTATCAAAGAGCCCTCAAGATACAGTCAGCAGTGGAGCACAATTGGTTTTATCCCTAATATAAGAGGAGAGCTTTTGAAAGTAAAGAAATTTGGCTATTAACTTCTAATAATGCTGCCAGTCCTCTAAAAACTGTGTATGTTACCCATTTACAAGACAAAGTGTACAGGTTGCTCCAGTGTCATTAAAAGATGGGTCAAATGCAGACACATTTCTGTATGGGGACTATAAAGTTAAATGTAAATGTTTGACTGTATGTTATGCTTTTTTACATTTTTAAACTGTTCAAATACAGTACCTCTAACTAACTAAAGTGTACTCTAACTTTACCTTCATACTGCACAATATAAATAGACGGAACAACTTAAAGGACTTAGTAACAAACTGCATTAAACTGCAGATCATTTCATTTCTTGATATGCATGCCATTCTTTAGTCTTATCTGTCTTTAGTCTTAAAATGATAACAAATGCACCTTCATAGTAACTATTTGTCAGGAAACTAACAGTAATGCGCCTGTTTTGTTTTGTTGTGAAGGTCGTGGAGATTTTCAGCCCCAGTTGGACAGTGCCATGCAGGATGTCAGTGATAAATACATTCTGCTAGAGGAGACGGAGAAGCAGGCTCTGAGAAAGGCTCTGATTGAAGAGAGACAGAGGTTCTGCTTTTTTGTAGCCCTGCTCCAGCCTGTAGTGGTGAGTACAGAACTATGAAAGTATGAAAATCAATGTTTATCGCAACCAAAAACAACATTATTCAGTATCCCGTCATCGAAATGTGTTATCAATCACATGTAATGACTGGGTATCTGTTACACCATACTGAATGACAAATTATTGCCGTAAATGTTAAATGCGTTCCTGTGTTGTTTTTAGGACGAGGAGATTTCTATGTTGGGGGAGGTCACGCACCTTCAGGCCATTTCTGATGACCTCAAAGCCTTGACCTCTGACCCGCACAAACTTCCAGCCGCTAGCGAGCAGGTGAAAATAAACTACAACATATTGGAACCAAACTGTTTATTTACTTTTTGACTCTCAAACATGTGAATTAAAATATTGTCTTTGTTCTTAGGTGATTCTCGATTTGAAGGGCTCCGATTTTAATTGGTCCTATCAGACTCCACCTTCTTCTCCAAGTTCCACTGTGTCCAGAAAGTCCAGCATGTGCAGGTAGGCCTCTCTACTGTGGTCCTAAGCAAGAAAAATGATCTGATGAAGGCTTTTTTGCCGAAACGTTACTGATTTACTAAAAAAGCTTTTGGACATCGGCTATCTGAGAGTGCTGTGCAGTTGCTTCATTTTTGAGGCGTCTCTACTGTGCTACATCACTAAGGGCAACATATACGAGCACACTGGAACCTCTAGTTATTCAACTTTCATTTCATTACACCAAAAGCAGAGAGACAAAATAACAAAATATAGCACCATGTTTGTTTTATTCAAGATAGAAACCTCAGTTAATCCTAAAATACTGAAAGTCAGGTTAGTTCCCTGCTGTTCACTCCCCCCTAGTGGTGAGACATAAAACAACACTTCAATATTTGGCTCCAATTGAATCCAAAATTTCATGAATAAATTGTCAATAAGCAGTAAATTGTTAATAAATTGTCAGTAAGCATCATAAGTATTTGCCTTTGCTCTTTGCTGTTGGTGTCCTTGTACTTTATTGGCAGGATATGTGGTGGTTTTAAGATAATTTCCTAACAGCTTTTGGATAATTTTGTTGTGGCCCTTTAATTTCTGGGAACCTTTATGGCCTAAATATTCTGCGTCTTTAATTACAGTCATTTAATATTCTTTGGTGCTCCGGTTTTGGATTTTATGTCTGCAGATTATTGGGCTTTTTATGGTGTATGCATTTAGCATTGATGTGGCTCTTTAATCAAACGTCCAAATTACTCCTCAAAGTGGAATTATTAAAGTCGGCAATTACTATTATTTTAATTTAGCGGTGTGTTTGTTGTGACTGTATTTGATTAAGTCACACCCTGCTGCATCTTGGTTTGCTGTGTTAATGGTTTCCTCCCTGTCTCCTCCACACTTCCCCCAATCCTCCATCTTTGTTCTAATATCCCTGTTTTGCTGAACTTTCTTTCTTTAATTCTTGGGTACACTTGGTCTTCTTTTCTCTTGCCTTTCCCGTGCTCATTGTCAGTAGTCTGAACAGCGTTAACAGTAGTGACTCCAGGGGCTCTAGTGGGTCCCACTCTCACTCTCCTTCCTCCTCTTCTTCCTCCTCCTCCTCACATCACCTTTTCCACCTCCATCACCCACGCAACCGGTACCGCAGCTCCACGCTCCCCCAGCCGACCCCGGCGCGCCTCTCCAGTATCTCCTCCCATGACTCGGGCTTCATCTCCTCCTCACATGACCAGTACACGTCCTCCAAGTCTTCGTCGCCCATGCCAGCTGAAACAAAGGTAAGAAAAGCCCTCATACATTTACTCTCTGCTGTAATTTTGACCACAGAAAAGTATCTAAACCACATTTGGTTTGATTTACAGTACAGTGCAGTCAGACAGAGAAACCCCAAATGAGAGCTTGCATATCTTTTCTCACACATCTCCTCAGCCGCTCTCTGGCAGCGGGAAGTCCGTGTCATCATTGGCCTAGTATTATTATAGCATAAACACACAGGAAATTAGTCTGCTTCTCTTTTAGCCCAGGGGAAAGTCAGGAGAACCTCATCCTACTATTAAGGAGCAGACCGCTGTGACAGACGGCTGCCTGCGTAAACATGCACAGTCTTTGAAAGCACTTAGACACAGACTCATTACACGCATCAAAGGCGAATAAAACTTACTTTGTCATCAGTTATGTTTTTACGGCCAGTGGTGTCATCAGGTCCCCAATGTCAACAATATCGGGTCAATTGAAAAGACTTTGAGATCACTTTCAGAGAGATGGTATGTAAGACCAAGTGAGGTTTGCGGTTGAGACGCTGTTTACGGTTGCCAGGAATCAGCACTCCCCTGTCCAGAACACACTGGTATCATTAGCCTGCAACTTTATGATGTAGTGAAGGTGGTTTGGCAAGGCGCAGTCTGGGCCACATGCAGCCCCCAGCCTTCTCATGGCCTCCTGCTTGTTACTACAGTCATTTGTTTCTGATGAAAACATCGATGTGGCTTCATTGAGCTGACTTCAAAGCTCCTTTTTCCACCCTATTTCCGCTAACACCAGCCTATTGCCTTTCCCTAATGTGCACCCATTAACTACTGTATGTGTCAAGCAAGAAGACAATTTCCCACTAGGCATGGATTAAGTATCATTATATAAACAACATAATCATGCTTCCATTTACTAACAGCGCTCTTTAAATGCAATATGACAGGCTTCTCATTTAGCTTGACTTCTTTGGCTTGTATGATTCCTCCCACACATGCCAAAGAGATGAGTAGCAACGGCTGTGCTTTTCTTAAACACTACCACTACAACTTTCCTG
>KN511086.1:20920-56335 GCA_000787155.1 Scartelaos histophorus
CCCCGCCCATTTGTAGTTCTTTTTCTCCAGCTGTGCCAGTTCAATAGAAAGTATATATCCATATATACTATATATATCCATATATATTTTCCAGCCTATATATACCCTTGTCTAATTTGCTTTGAGCGTCATCTTTTGGTTTGTGCTGGTAGTCACTCTGAACATGAAATGTCTATTACTGACCCCTCTATTAAGCGCAGTCTTTGCGCAAAACCTTCGTTGTATTGGCGAAGGTTGAGGAAGCACTCGTCTCTGAAGTGCTTAGCACATACAAGCACACACTTCGCCAACCTCGCCGGTACATTTCCGAGAAAAATAAATTGTAGCCAAGCACTTCTAGTTGGTTCCGAAGCTGGGAGCGTGTGTAATGATTTGTGATGCTGTTCACAGCCAACAACGGAACATTTGGCTTTAGCTTGCGCTTTCGCCATTATCACAACTGGGACTACAAAACAGCCAAGATGTCCGATGCGCTAAACTAATTAGCCGGAAGCCGTGACCTTGTTTGGATAAATCCGCATACGTCATAGTCTGAAAAAACGTCACAGTCTAGGCTCAAATCTGAACAGGCTGAGATAGACAAGCCAAAATGCTAATTAATATATCTCCGCAGTACTTTGGTGGATTAAAATGGGCTTTTTAGCACTTATAGACACCCCTGTAACACAACAAAATGCATTTAAAGTGCAAAAAAGACGATTTTGCATGATATGTCCCCTTTAAGTAAAACTGACTTCAATGTGAAGAGAGACAGAGATAATAAACTTAAATAACATACGATTTTAAGATTGGATCTGTCTTTATTAGTCTGCTGAATGATTTACTTTAGTGGTTTTAGAGACTGCTACACTGAACATTATGCTGCAGATTATGGCATACTCGTTAAAGGATGCAACAAGGCTCTGCTAAATGTTGAGTATAGCTGCATGGTGCATAGTGTACTGTGCATAATACTCTGTGGACTGCACACACATAAATGATTAACATACCATCACTTAAGCCATATTTGCTTTAATGACAATGGAGCGAAAAGCACCATTTTAAGTACCTGTTAAAACCCTGCCCCAGTGCAGTTTCCCAGAACTCTATGACAGTCAAACCCATGAAAAGTTAACTAAGAAAATTTGGCAATGTATTCTGTATTCTATTGTCAAAATGTGTGTCAAAATGTGTTGCCCCATCTGTTAATGCCACTGGGGGAAACCTGTCAGGAGCCCAGGTTGCCATATCCAGATAATCAGGTTTGGTCTGGAGCACCTATCTGGAGGAGAAGCATTAGATTAGATCTAATTCCCTTTGTATGGACTTTTTACAAATGTCTGCTCTAGCTTCATGTTTTCAGTGGGATTGTTGGTTTGTAGGTTCATTCTCCCTCCATTTATTTTTCAAACTCTGCTACAATTAGTATAACATCAACTATTGACTATTGTTTTTTTTGACACCAATGGGAGTTTTCATGTCATTGCCATGTATTGATTAAATGCCACTATATACGTTGTTCTGTTGCAGAGAAGAAGTGCTATTAAAATGACTAAATTGATCAGTTCAGTGTGTAGGTTATATTGGATGACAAATACTGTTGTATCCGCCTCACAAATAGAAATCTCGGTTGGCGTAATTATTTGATTTGTTATACTTCTTCCTTCACTCCTGTTTCTATTCACTCGCAGCAGGGGAATTGTCAGAGAGGTGTTACAGACAGAATCATCTTGACCCGTTGTTATTTGGCGTTTCAATGAGATGTTTCACGCTCAGTGGACCTAATAGGGCATCATTATTTTCTGGACACTGGGAGATGATTGCAGCCTCACTCAGCATGTTCAGCACTCAGACAGAGCTCTTTTCCACACTCATAGCACAAAGCCCTGGAGGTGCAACAAAAATGTAGGGTTTTTTTCATTTATTTTGCAGTAACAATATTTACAGTAATTATTATATGACTGAATCTTATGAGTCTTGTGAGATTAGAAAAACACATAACCAAGATTGAAACAAGACTAAATCATTAATAACGCAAAAATAACACAAATACTAACATCAGATCGAAACTATATTTTGTTCATCTTGTGTAATGCTGTACCTGGAACCCTCTAAAATATATATATAGATAGATATAGATATAGATATACATATTTTAATAGATTCCCTTACGATTCCCATCCCGCTGAAGTCTTTGTTCTTTCTGCAATGCACTTTGAGTATGGTGCAGGCAGCTCCCGTCCTCTGTGTGCACAGAGGTGGAGGACTGTGATGAAAGGTAGGCTGAGGTCATTTGACAGAGGGCACCAATAAGTGCAGGGAGCCGGCCCATGTCCCTGTCAGCTCCCTCTGATGCCATAACAGCCTTCAGGGATCCTCTTACTGCTGCTGGCTACGCCTTTTAGCTGAGTCGTGGTGGCTCGACCTGTCTGTCACTCGGACTAAGGTAGATTTTCTGACGTGCTTATCATCATCCATCATTATTCCTCTCAGATACTTTAAGGCAGTGGAGCTAGCCCACTTTCCCTTGATGTTTATGAGGAAGAAGCCGCCGCTGTCACCCTTGGCCTGGCATTTCTCTGCGCCCCTCTGGTTGTGCTTGAATGCCTCCATCTTTTTTATAAAATGTTTGCTGCTAGTAGATACTAGCAGAAGTGGTATTTTCCCACTGAATTAAGTCCTACTTGGTTCCAGCCCTGTGCCTTTCACATCTGAGAATGAAGAATGTTTGCCCTAAGGGTTTAGATTTAAAATTTGCAATATTGTTATGCGGGTGAAGCACATTAGAGCCAATGGCACAGCTGTCAATCAAATGTGTATATTGTACAACACTGTATTATAAACTATTCATTATTGCAGCACTTTTGTATATCTTTAAATTATGAATTGAAATAATGCATCTGACATAAAATTTAAATATGTACATGACTGTGAGGGCATCTGACTGAAACTCTTATTGTTGTAGTGTGCTAGAAGGCAGTGCATTTATATTGCTGATGCTTCAAAGGCAGCAGTTCAGCTAATCCATATTGTAATCACATATTTGTTGTTTAATGTAATTAGAGCAAGGCCAGCAAAATTAGATCACTATCCATTCACATTATCAGGCTATGAATTGCAAACTAATGATAATCTTTAAAACCACAATGCAGCCGGCGAAGCTTGCTCCATCTGGGCCTTTTGTGAGACTACAGTGCTGCTGAATGACTCAGTGACATCTACTGTACTGAGCTGTTCTTCCCACAGGCCGGGTGCAAAGACGATACGACAAGAGCAGATGAGATAGGGCCAATTTGAATCCAAAGAATGCACCATGGGAGAGACTTATTGCTGTTTAGCGGAGGATGACGACCTCTCTGACCCAGGAAGCTGCTGCAATGATCCTTTACACGTCTCTCAATGTTTCACCTACCGCTTTTAATATATGCCGATCTATTTATAGCAAACTGTGATAATTTATGCTCCAATTAGAGGCTATTTAACACCTACAATAATGTGCTGAAAGAAGGAGCAAAGCAACACATTTTCAAGTGAGAGGTCCACATCCATTCCCCTGTAAGTAAAAGCAGGTGGTTTAGAGCCGAGTTCAGAAAATAGGACAGTTTCTGTGTCAAATAGCAATTAATACAAGCCTGTTTATGTTCAAGAAATAATATTGGCAGCAATTTTTATTTGTTTAAAAAAAAGACTGAGTGAACAGCATCAGGGAACATTTCTTTGTCATATTGCCCAGTCTTACATCTCAGATTCATAAAACAGTTTCCTCTGAGTAATCATTTATTTTGTTGAGTAAAATTAGCCTCTTTAGATGCTCAGGAAGTGCCTGGATTGGGGCAAGCCAAATGCAAAGCTTATTGGATAGAGGAGAGTAATGCAATTCTCAAACATTTCACATCAAGTAATTAATATTTGGCAAGTACCACCAGATGTAATCTAGGGCTTAAACAGGGATAAACCAAGTCCAGACAACGACTAAACAAAATTTTAAGATTAGACCATGGTTAAATTAGTTTGTTAAGGACTTCAGCTGGATCTAAATTAATTAACATACTGAAAACCTCATGAAAATCAGTCAGAATAGAAAAAAATAACTATTTTTAATAACTAAATAACTATAACTAAATAAATAAACCAAGTCCAGACAAGGACTAAACTAAATCTTTAGATTAAACCATGATTAAATTAGTTTGTTAAGGACTTCATTTGAATCTAAATTAATTAACATACTGAAAACCTCATGAAAATCAGTCAGAATAGAAAAAAATAACTCCACATTCTTCAAGAAGCACCTCTTACTTTGTCTCCTCTCACTCTGCTTTGCCCTGACAGTGGAGACATTTACCCACTAACAACAGTTTTAATCAAGCTGTCAAGATGCACAGGTTCAGTCCAGTAAAAAGACAAACCACACAACAAGCTCCCCGCTGACGTGCCAGTGCGCTTTCACAATCTATACTTGACTGGAGCTGTTTACATGGTCAGTCTGCTGATTCTTCCAGGGGCTGTTTGTGTGTGTCTGGTAATTTACGTTTTGAACATGCCACATCCATCACATCCTGCATGTACACTGCACTTAGCTTACAACAGCGCCGCTCTCATTAATAACCAATCACTGTCCTCCAGCCAAGTGGATTTTTGGCGTTGGTGGTTTATCTTCCACGCTGCACAAGTGATTCTCATTTGGTGTTATGCTTCAACCAGCTATTAAAATGTGTCTCTGGCTTATGACTGGGGAAAAACTGTATCAGTGTTTAAGCAGGGTGTTTGTATTTTTAGTGAAAATGATCTAAATTGAGTGAGTAACCTAATTAGAGGATCACAACTGAGCAATGATGCCTTGAATACAGGAGCATAAGAATTACTCAAATAGGCACAAATCACTTTAATTACAACTTAGAGCAGCTAAACGAGAAGGAAAACAATCATAATGTATCCCTATTATAATTATGAGCTCTAAAACTTCGATTTTGCATAGTAAGTCCACTTTCACGTCTCATACCATATAACAGAGGTGGGAATATATTGTTGTTTTAATTCAGGATATCAAGTCTATTAAAAAACTATTTAAAGGTACAAAAAGAACTGATAAAATCTCTTTAATATTTAATTAACTATCGATTTATAATACACTGTAATACACAAACTAGCTCTCCTGCTAATCATGCATGCTCTTGTTATTGCAGGCAGAGTAAACGGATAAATACACTCCTCCATGTGGATATCTAATTTTTCCCTATGTTGCTTATCGTGCTAAGAAGTTTTGTTATGACACCTTTTTAAGGAAATAATTGCTGGCTTAGTAAGCGAGAGCACAGATAAAAGCAGCGGCGCGTGAGCCTCTTCCCCGCTTGGCCATATAGCACCAATTAAAATCTAGAAGGAATGAAATGGGGCTCTCTGCATATGGACCATCAGTGGTGTGAAGCTCAGACAGATGGATTAAGTTGTGTATTAAATTATGCAGCTGCAGTCCTAGCCACTGATAAGATTACCCACAGCAGGAAGTGTTTGATATGCAAGGTGATGGAGATGGGGAGAGCATGTCCGTTCAGTCATGAGTCCTTCACATTTACACTCTTGGCATTTTATCTCATTCAAAAGTGGGAATACTCTGACAATCTAGGAGGAAGATTCTTTTTGTTCTGCAAGGGTAGATAAATATAGATAACCTGACCTATGGAAATAAATCATTGATCTTGAAGTCTGCTGATTGCATTTCAACAAACATAACTCAGTTTTCTGTACATTTATGAGGCGTTACTGGTAACTGGAAGTACCTTTTCCCATCTCCAAGCAGGAAAAAAGCCCTGGAACGCCGCTTAGTGAACTTGGAGACGGTTGAGCAACTGCCATCTCACATTTAAATTAAATTGTGACTTTACAAACCAGTGCACAATTTTAGGTAGATGGCGATTTATAAATGAATCGATTTCAGTCTCAATTAAAATGATTAATCGTGCTGCCCTAGCTGAGACAAATCCAGAGCCTTTCCCCAAAAAGCTTTTTCGTCTTGTAGTTTAAACTGTATTCAATAGCTTGTTAAAACATAATATTGTTTGGTCGTGTTCATTTACCTCCATACGATGTATTATTGCGGCAGAGACAGATGTAGAGCCACTCCCTAAAATTGCTTCCCCAAACTTTTACCAGCTGCTTCTCCAATTCAAAGCAATCTGTCATTTTTACAGCCCATTTAATCTGTTACTGTCCTCTCCAGCTCCTGACAACATGCAGGGTACAGAACAGGACGGCCAAATGGAGCATCGGCTACACAAGTTCAAACATTTTTATTTTTTCAGCCAGACACATGAGTTTTTGGGGAAAGATGGCAGCTCCAGTCCACGGTTCAATTCCCTGTGTAAGTGCAGACACCTGTTTGCATCAGGTGAACGGGGAATCGCATTTTGAGCTTGATCAATAATGAACCGACAAACTCCCAACGAAGCGCAGCCAATTAACTACAATTAACTTTGTGCCTCACTGTAGCTGCAGCTCAGTAAAGTCCTATTGAGTTTAGTGATTACATTTTAGCTCGCAGCAGACTGTTATCATCATGGGAGTAAATTACACAGAAATAAACGCCCTAATACATGTGCAATTAGCATTTGCCGTTGTCCGTCATCCAAAATATATCTCATAGGAAATATAGTGTAGCTTGAGGAGAATGTTGCTGAAATAGTTGGATTTTTCAAAAGCAAGCAAATGATTTTTCCTCTGTCTCGCGGATCTTTCGTTTGTCCCTTGCGGTTTAGCGTTTCTCCGAGATTTTGAGGCTAGTTTCTGAGTCGGTTTGGTTTCCGGCTCGCCCCTCACTGAATAATTGGCACTCGGGGAATAGATTTGTCTACTCATTTGTCTTCCCGCAGTAGAAAGTTCAAGAAGATACAGTATTTGTGTCACATTCATACTTCTAGGTGTCGGGTACGGTAAAGACACGCTTCAGTGCTTTGTGATTTGTTATTTCAGGTACAAAGAGCCAGTAGAGTTAATGCATATACGTTCTCTTCTACACAGCTCATTATATGCCTCAATGGTAAGAGTATTTTAAGTTGAGTTGTGACATTCAGAAGTCCTTTGTGAAAAGAAAAGGAGCTCCTTGCATACTATATATACGTGTATGAAGACTTAAAAGTGCACTCCATGGAGATATTATTGCTTTCCCTGGATAGTGACAAGCATAAAAGTAATAATAGAAGTTATAGTACTAAAAAATACACTGAAAAACATGGAGTCTCCACTGATCTGACCTGTAACTTGGTCTGGTTGAGTTACGTGCTTGTCTCTGTGGAAAACTTTGGAACATTTCAGGTAAAGCATCTCAAAAGAAACAAGTAGGGCACAGACTCTAACCCAGAAAAATTGCAAAGCTGGATTTAGTATTATTTTTATTGCAGCAGTATTCATTTGTATCACTTCTGTTTGTCCCTGTGATGAAGGCCGGGAGTCTCAAATGCTTTGGGGTTCAGGTTTATAAAGGCATTCGAAATTTATAAAAGAGTGGCCTGTTTTTTGTGTATTTATATATTTTCTGTCCCTTTAGAGAGCTCTTCTTTTACTATTTTCACTGCTTTTCATTTCTGCCCGGAGGCCCATGAAGCACTCATTGTTATCCTTTGTTCACTATTCATTTTTATGATTGGATTTCTGAAGTTCAGGGGAGGTTCTGTTACAACTCACCAGAGGAAAATAGCTTTGGAAGAGGAGAACCAATGCAATAACTCAAGGTAATATAAAAGACTTGAATTTTAATCTAGAAACCAAAGTCCTAGCTAAAGATTAAACCTGTTGAGCTTTCTGTTGGGTCAATGAGAAACCTCAAAATAAAGACCCAAGTAAAACCTGCTGTCCTAAATCCTGCATGTTTAACCAAACCATACTTATTTTCTGTCTGCATTGGTGCTCGCCTTGAACTCGCCGCTCCATCAGTGCCCCGAATCTAGTGTCATAAATCACACCATAAAAAGAAAGTGTTGATTTATGAGTTCGTTTTGACACTGGTTCCCATCGGCCAGTTTTACTGCTCTCTCATAGCCGGGATTAGACTTATATTTTATATCAGTCCCGATTTAATCCAGATTTAAATCATTAGAGAAAAAATTATACATGCAAACAGTTCACAGAATCATGAATGTGCAGTTTATGTTAGAGATTGTGTCAAAATTTGCTATGTCAATGGTTTTTGACTTTTTAAATCGTCTTAATTTGATGTTTGTTCATTTGTACTGAAAGAAAAGATGTGTCAGTTTTTGTTTTATGTAGATAGACCGAGTATTTCCCAGATATTAACCATGAACCAAGTCAAAATATACATCATATAATAAATATCTACAAATTCCACATTGTAATTCTCGTCTGATCTCCAACTCGATTTAAAAAACGTTATAATAAAAATGTTATAATGTTATATCATATCGACACCTTCCTAAAATAATCGCATATGTCATTTTTTCAGGTTTTTCAGGAAACACAAAAAACTCCCCCCAAAATTGAAATTATGGCATAAATTATGGCAAAGTAAAAGTGACTTAGGCGATTATTTTAGGAAGGTGACGATATGTAACCATCAAGAACCTACAGTATCTTTACCAGACGCTCCAGACTGCTTCGTTTTTGAGAACATAAAGTGAAGAAGTGCCTGACTTTTGTTGTTAAAACGTGACTTTGCAGAAAATACTATTGGTTTTATTTGCCATCATTCGTTTGAGAGAAGGAACATCTTGGAATTCAGAGGCGTATATTTGTCAGCGTAACAGCTCAGCCAAGGAAAATGTTGTCTTCACAGATTTTCTTTGCTAAAAACTTTTTCACACTTTCACAAGATACAATGGAATAAGGCTTTTGTGTTTTTGGCCTGTGTGGCTGTTTTCACAATAGTGGCATCATCTGCAAGGACAATATTACATCCAAAAGAAATGGTTAAAGCAAAGCTGGAACAGAAGTTTTGGTGCCTGCTTATAATTTCGTAATGAAGTCTCAGCTTTCCTGATAAGACTAAAGCTTTCCTCCTCTTTTAACACCCTAATATTAAGTTTAGTATTTCTAACAGTAAGACAGTAAATTGGCTGATCCATATGTTACAGTATGTCTCCAACTCCTGCCAGACAGAGAAATGTAGAGAAGTTTTGCTGAATTCATGAATATAAATTTTTCTTAGGCTGTGTGAAGACTGATCCATGTCTATGAGACCTGCAGTATTTGGTTATTTTAGTTATTTTATTTTGTTTACTACTACTTTTTTCAGCCTCAGCTATATAAGTGATAAGGAATTCAATTGCAGTAGCTCAGCTTTTCTTCTATTTACATACAGACTAATGGAAGTCTTCAGGAATTACTGCTGGGCTGGTGAATATAAATCCCATTTTCTAAGCCATGAAAGTACAACATAGCCTGAAAAGCAATAAGATATTTATCAGAGGAGCAGTAATGGCCTGTCTAGTGGCACAAAAAAAATGAAAATCATTTACTTGAATAGTAAATAGGTCGCTATTTAATATATTTGGACTGTATGAAGTTAGGAACTGTCCAAGATGTAGGGCTGGGATACATGATACATGGTTCACAATATGATAATATCATAATGTGGCGATACCTGCAATAATCGATATATAGTGCTTGATATATTATATAATCGTTATTGTATTATTGTCTTTTTTTTTTTGCTAAACCACTCCTTGTGCAAAGTTAATATGAAATACATCTATTTTAATCATCAAAACATTGAACTTGTCAAGTAAACAAGCATAAATAAGCTTCCTTCAACAATAAACAATAAAATCACAAAATCACAAAAAAATTGCTTTAATATACCAAAAAATAATCTTGGATATATTGATACAGCACCCTATGATAACGATACTGTATCAACAAATTTAGTATCATGTTATTTCAATATTTTTGCACACGCCTGCCAAGCTGTGCCCTGCCTAAGGCTTAGTTTAGCTGCAGCACCTGCTTCTTACCACTACAGACCCAAGCAAAAAGCACTCTTCTCTATTGTGATGATGTAGCTTGTTTTTAGCCTGGCACAGCCTTGGCACTAATTCACTTGTGACTGACATCTTAGATTAGCAGATATTACTGTGTTTTTTTGTTTATCTGTAAGTGTGTATGCAGGACTGTGCTGGTGTTTTTGGTGACTCTGCAAAACAAGCAGAGCAGATTGGAATCAGTGTGAACAAAGCTGCATCAGTATTGAGTTAGGCCTTAGCTTGGTCACTTATCACATCCCATTAACGCCCTATTCTCATCTGTCTGTTACAATAAGATTCTACAGAGGCAGAGGTCCAGAGGGACTTTAAAATCTAAGGTGATCAATACATGATGGCAGTGGTGGTTTGGGGCAGTGTATGTGCTCCTGTCAGCTATCATACAATCATACAGATCATAAATGAACCATGTAAGAGTGGGACTGCCTCTGTGAATTGACTTTTTGGTGAGGAGAGGAGGAAAGGCTGCAGCGTTTTCATTTAGGCCATTTCTCCAAGTGATGAAAGATTTTGTAGTGATATTTTTGCTCGAGCAGATTCCATAATGTCACACATCATTATTTTTGAGTTCCCCACATTCAACCTTCATAGATATGTGGAAAAAGTGACTCATTTTCAATTTTTATTACTTTTCTAATTAAAATACACTTTTTTTCTGAATATCCAAACTCATTTGAAACCCATTCATTTTCCTTTGGGCATTTCCCTTTTGACACAGCCAATGAAAGCACTTAAACATTAAACACCTCTGTATTTTTTTTATATTCTGATGGTAATTTTTTGTCAGCATTATGGCATCTAAAAAATCTTGTGATTGAGGTTACATTTAAAATGAATGAACTGTAAAATAAAACACAAAGTGCAGAAATATCAGTGTATTCCTATGTTTGATGTTTATGTTCATTCAGCTCTTTGCAGCATTTTTAAATGATTTTATTACAGAAACATAATATTAATTTTTTGCATATCTCCTAGGGAGATATGTCACAATTCAAATGCATTTGCAATCTTTCCTTTGCCTTTAAGTGTAAAATAAAGGCATCTGCTTCTCCTGACACTTCAGTAGGATTGGTTCATTCCACCTGTCACTCGCTCACAGCCTTATGTATGGCTGACAAACAGGAGGAAACAGGAGGAGTGTCTGTTTGATCAGAGAGTGACATTAAACAGAAACACTGAATCATGATGTGACAATGTCACCAAAATAGTACAACTTCAAATGGATGAGATCACAACTTTCACCACCCCACACCTTCCTCTTGAGGATTTCAAAGAGCTGCCCTACATAACCCCTACTTTTTCATTTGTGCTTAAGACTCACAAGGAATAGCTTGATCTGTAATCATTTATATAAAGGTGGTACAAAACATGAACTTACCAAAAACTGACTCACTGAAAAATGTCTTTGTATAGTATTTAGTTGCCAGTGATTCATCTCACTTTGATGTTGAGGCTAATGTTTCTCTATTGAGCTCCAAATGGTCATTAGGAAATTCAGATTAAAACTTCAAAGTTCTCCCAGTTCAGCCTTGATGTGTTTGCTATTTATTTTCAGCTCAAATTATGCATAATGTCTCTCAAGTTAGTTTGATCATTTAACAAAATGTCTTAATATCCGTTGTTCTTGATTATTATTATCTTCAGCAAAGAATTTATAATTACTTTTGCTGCTTTCAAACATCATTGCAGAGTTTTGCCATAATGGTAAAACAAACAAGTAGCATGCTTTCACACACTTCCTGATTACCAGACAATAAAATGCTTTCTCATTAGATGCAGACAGCCCACAGCTGCTTATACAGTATATCTGTAGTGGGACAAATTCTTCTCAAAATACTTGGGGAGAAATTAGTCACAGGAGGATTTTGGAGGATTGGAAGATTAGTTCTGAAACAAAAATTATTAGTTTAAGCCAATTCTATTCAGGTGAGCAGTTGCAGCACCATGAGAGCTGACCGCACAAAGAGGTACATGAGACAGTAACATGACACCCAGAGGGGGAGGTGAATGGGTGTGACCAGTATCATCGCTATAGTTACTGGGAGAGCACTGGTCGGTAAATGCAAGAAGTGTCTGGAAAATCTCAAATTTCTCATGCAGTTATAGTTGGAGGGTAAATTTTTAAATTAATTTAGTTACAAATTCCTCAATTCTTTTTTCTGAAAAACACGTTTAGCCTCATATGCTGCCTCCTATTGGCTAGAGCTGGTACTATGAACAGCCAAATTCATTCTGGTAATGGGCAATAGGCTCATGGTTAGTTTTATTTGTGCATATCACTAATTCAATAGGAGCTCTTTTTTTTCTTCATAAAATGGATTTGATCATAAGTATTTATATTTGAATTGGTTTATATTGTGATTTTTATGGTGTAGTTATTCTGTAAAGCAGTTGGAAATATAGGAACTGGTCTACAATTATGATCTAACAATAGACTTTCCTTGCCACATTTAACACAATTGTGCCAAAGTGTTAACAGATGAGGCAGGTCATGTTAGCAATGACACTACAAATGAATGCAGGAGAGAAGAAATGCAGAATCTAGATCTGACAACTGAATTTCCATACATATTTATTGTGTAATTACTGAACTTTACCGAGAAATAATTTGTTTTGTACTTTTATGCTTGGCAAATCTACTAAAAAACCATATCAGACAAAACATCATCCGCCTCTAGGGCAAGGAGATAACTAATTCGCACTTTATTTCTTCTCTTCTTAAATGCCACGCAGATTACACACAATACACGTAAATGGACACTGGCGTTTTTGTTACAGTGCATTAGCGACTTGTCTCAAACCGGATTGTGCTTCATGTGGATCTATATGTGTGTATTATTGAGTGTTTCTACCTCTATCTCCGGGGCTTTCCGTAGCCTTTTCCATGACCTGAATTGTCCTGCAAAGGGAAAGGAAATATGGAGTAGGCTTCATTACCAGAGCCATCGAAATCCAATTTACTGCATAGGAAGCCACCTCGCTGTATATTTTGTTCTTGAAATCTTAAAATGGTGGTCTGACTCGAGGTGGAGTCAGCCTCGAACTTCTCAGAGTTGGAAAACTGTCTGAATATAATCGCTCCGTATTTTCCTCTTGGCAAACTCATTACCATTTTCTCACATAACCTTTGACCCCATCCGTGATACACTCAACGATGGAGGAAATGTTGAAAATCATTTGCTCCTCTGCTTTCGTCTGTGTCATTTTCTATTTCTCTCTCACCCTCTGTCTTTCCTGTCTCTCTCAGTCTGTCTGTTTGGCTCAGTCTTTCCTGTCTCTCTCTCACTCTCTTAGTTTGAGCCTTGGCCTTTTCAGAAGTGCCTCTCTGGGCATCACGGCGTAGGCGATGATGTAAATGTTTAACATGTGTATTTCTTTTCTCTCCAGGGCAGATGGATATTGCACCACCCACTGCTGCACAGCTAAGATACGGTAGGAGTCACTGAAGTTATTTTTAATCTACTAAATCATGCTTATCCAGTGTCAAAGACTGTCAAACCTGTTAGGCTGATTGTCTGATTAGGACAGAAATCAACCCGTTAGGTTAATGAAATGTCAATATAGATTTACATAGCAGAGCACGTTAATGTGTTGTTTTTAATCACTTTTGTTGTCAGTGTATCCCCAGAGAAAACACAACTCTGTGCAATTAGGTTTAATGAGCATTTTAAATATGCATTACTGTATGTGCAGCATCGCAGCAGGACCATCTGTGATCATTTGTAGCTTTACCTGATTAGTGGCTGAGTATGTTCTCCAGGCAAGAAATCATTTTATATTAAAACAAATCTGTAATTTATTATTTGCAAAAGTAAAAATGTGGCTTTAAACATAGAATATGATGTCACATGTGTATTGCATCACAACAAATGGGGTTACCACCAGAGATCATCTGCCTCTCACTGGGAAATATTGATTTGGCATCAAAAGTCTTCTCCGCTTTTTCATTTTCTATTTTTACGAGTTGCCTCAGGTTCAGCACTAAGACTGTACAAGAAGGTTATCCAAGCTATGGGGCCAAATAGGATCCTCTGACCAGTTTGTACTGCCCCTCAAGACTTTTGCTGAAATTGCCCAACTGATCATAGCAAGCAAATTGAAGTACTTCTACCACCATAACTTCAATAATCACTTACATTTCAGGATATAGACCCAAAGTGTATGTTCCAAGTCCTACTAAAAGTCTGGTGGCTCTGTCAAATGCACCCAACTCCATGATCCACTTTACTGACCACTAGTCTGTGGCCCTCTGCTTCAGATATGTTTCCCTTGGTTAAAAATGTTTGGACAGCCTGATGTAGAAGCTGAATAGTTACTGCTCTGTAGCTAAAAGCAGAGTCACATGTACATGACTGAGGAAGAGATCATATGACACTGAAGTCAGTGTTTCCCTTGTCTTGAATAAGTGAAAAGAGCAGCAATGTGAGTCAGTTTAAACGTAGAATTCAAGGCTGTCGAGATGAAACAGTAATCAATAAATAAATAGATGTGATTTATTGGGCTCATTTTAGAAGCAAAAAAACAAATTCATTAACTGGAATGCAAATAAATATGGATTTTACTCCTCAGAAAAGTACATTCTCTGTTTGGTCATGTTGTCAGCAATCATAAACTCATGATTCTTAATGATTTGTCTTAATAATTGTAACATAAAATCTGAGATAGAGTCTAATCTAATCTCCAGAAAAGGCACTTCAATTTAATCTTGAGTATCTCCACTTGACAACAGAAGCTTCACACATTTCTAAACATTTCTCCAGTCCAATATCTCAGCTCCAATCTAATCTGTCCCTGTAGAGGCTGTTTGTTTTATCAGCACACAGCAGCTCCCTGTAGTTTCACCACTAAACACCACAGCTCGCCTCGTGTAGATACACTCCACACAGTAAAACCAAATGATGGTGTAGAATTGTACTAAATGTGTATTGTCTGGAGGAGCTGCACTGCCGGTAAAGTTTGCTCTAATAAAAAGAGGTAGAGCAGAAGAAAGACTTTGGAAATAAACAAGTGCAAAACAAAAGAACCCCGAGCCATCTGTCTGAAGGTTTGGCTTGCATAATTTTAACGGTTTAAAAAAATATTCTACATGAAAATGTGTTTTATTAGCTTCCAATAGGTTGTTGTCACTAGTTCTAATGGGTTATGTATTGTGTGGCAATTTTTCATAATTGATTAGCTCATATTTTTCCAGTTCTTTTGCACAATGCGCTCCCATTCGTTGGGTTTGGATTCCTGGACAACTGCATCATGATTCTTGCTGTAAGTATATTGCCATGTTGGAGTTGTTTGAATACAGTACTTTGAATACATAACATACTTTTAAAAGCATAGTCACATAAGTGTATAAGTGTGTATTGCATATATTGCTTATTCTCTCTTCAGTTTTTTCTTTCACTCCTTCTAACATGAACAGTAAGCTTATTGTTGGGTTAACCGAAACCCATTATGTAATCTTTTTTTCTCTCTTTTTTCCTCAGGGCACACAGATTGAATTGTCTATTGGAGTGATTCTAGGCATTTCAACCATGGCAGGTAAGCAATAAATGAACATGTATATTTTCTATGATAATGAAATACTTAGTGTAAATATTGAACTTTACTGTAGATATGAAAATAATCACCGCTATTGCTGTTAAG
This sequence comes from Scartelaos histophorus, assembly GCA_000787155.1. NCBI lineage: Eukaryota > Metazoa > Chordata > Actinopteri > Gobiiformes > Gobiidae > Scartelaos > Scartelaos histophorus. Next base: position 36,523 of record KN511086.1, read on the forward strand.
GTTTAGTTTTAAGAGGGTTATATTTTGCCGACTCGCTCTGCTGTCTTCCTATAGTCTCTCCTCCTTGTTCATTAGAGTAATTGCCTGTCAAACTATTGTAGAGACGTCTAGAGACTTTCATTCTTACTTTCCAGACATAACTGTTTTATAACAAGGTTTCGTTAGCGCAAATAAGAAAACTGAGGTGCCATTCATCCAAGGGAGAAAACAACAAATATGATATAGTTATAATACAACTACTACAAGGATAAGAGTTACCACAAAGCTCACATTACAAGTAAGTATTACAGTGTTAAATCAATGAATGGAATAAGGCTTTAGCTTTAATATCAAATAGCAAGCTGGTATACATTTCTTGCTATTTATACTATATGCTTACAAATACTCATATATTGATTTTTCTCTTCAGAAGTACTCAATGTAACTTTGCTAGTGAAGGGTCCTGCTTGTCTCATGTTATCTAGTTACATGTTCCATAGTATAGCATTAAACTTACATATCTTGCATTTATTCAGATACAAATATCTTGTAAAGATTCATTCACATTATTATCACCTTTCCACAGATCTGATCTGTGATCTGACCTGGTGCCATCACCCATTTGGATGGGTGCATAAGTTAAATACCCATGTAGAACATTGGCAGACCCCAGATCAGAAATGTTACATCTTTAATGTATATCTTTAAAACAAAACCTCTTTCCAAAGTTGAAAGAGGTGGCAAAAAGGACATACGCTTTTTTTTTTCTTCCATCCTCTCAGCTTATTAGGAAACTCTCTATTTTAATTTAGATTGCCCAGATAGGCATTTGCTCTTTTTTCTTGTAGGCGATTGGATTTAGTTTAAGCCATTGCCGACGAGGTTTGAAGCTGCAGATGTCAAATTCACTTTAGGACAGCACGTTATCTTTCTACACAGAACTTGTCCAATTTAGTCTTGACAGTGGGCCTGAAGCTCAATAATAAAAGTGTATTGATCTGAGAATAACATTATATAAGTAGATATAAAAAGAACATGGAATGGAAACCCTTTCTCACTCCGTTTCTTCAGTTATTCAGTTAGTCATTCTGTTGCATGAGGGACTTGAAACTAGCAGTTATCCAAGTGAGTCCAGGGTGATTTAAAACCAGTGTCAGATATGGATGAGACTCGACCAATCACTGAAGCAGTGGGAGGAGAGGGGGTCTCTGTTGGCCGGGTACAAAGGGAAGAAGAGTGTCCAGCTCAAGTAATTAGATGGTTTAAACACAGGTACTGACGTGAGACAACTTTTAATTAAACTGAATTCATTAAAAAGAGACAGGTGATTCTGTCCTCACATGACCACATTCTACAGGCTTTTCATTTAATGAAAATAATAATGGCTAAAATGTGTAAGATAAGATAGAGAAGCCTCTCAAAGTGCTTCACTGAAGTCATTATTCATTCAATCTGTAGCAATGGTGGCAAGTTATTTCTAGCCACCGCTGCTTGAGGTAGACGGCTGCTGAAGGAAGACAGTCAATTTGCACTTTTGGCTCCCTCCAACCAATACTCACTAGTACACTTCAAATTAATACGAAAAAAATGTGTCTTGCCTGACGGCAAAACAACAGTGCTGGATGAAACCATTGACCTTCGGGGTAGTAGGCAAACAAACAATAAAAATGATGCCTTATTTCACACCAGTCTCTGGCTATTTTTGTTACTTATTTTGAATGTATTATTACCATTTATATTTTGTCTCTTTGTTATTTTAATATATTGTGATGTGTGATCTACAGTGTCCATATAATTTCCATTGTGGGTCAATAAAGTTTGTCTAAGTGTAAATCTAAACTCAGTGAGCCACTGCTGCTCAGATAGTATTAGTATTACAGCACACTTCATCAGGCCTAAGCATCTGTATGACAGTGTAAAAGCTTGAGCCAACCTTGTCTTTTCTACTATTTGAGATAAAGTCACTCATTTGTTAGATTTTTACAAAGTCTCCATTCCTCATCCTCATTTTCCTCCAATATGTGGCCCAAATCTGTGCTTCGTCTCCTCCTTCATTTTTCTTCTATCAACCTTGGGGACAAAACACCCATTTGCTGCCTAATATATGTCACCTACAGACAGCTGCCAACACCATGATGAAGAAATGAAATGCTTGAAATGTGCTATAGTCACAACCCCCTGCCTGATTCATGGACGTTTTGATAATGTGTCTTTTTGGGCTTTGAACTGTCATGACTTTCCTTTTGTGCGATAATGAAATTCTTTAGTTGAACAGAGTAGAAGCCTTTTCTTCCGGTGTTCTGAGGTATGACTGTTGTCTGTACTGATCTAAGGTGTCCAGCCTTTTGAGAAATGAACAAAGAACTTTAAAGACTGACTGCTGACCTTCTCTTATAATTACATTTAAGAAGTCACAGTGTCTAATTAAGACTGATGGCTTCCTCCATTACATTTGTCACGTCTGTAACTTACAAGAGCTTTAAGCAAGACTGACAGTGAGACCAACCTGCACACAGTCTCCAGAAGACTAAAAATGTAGAATCTAACTCCTGAAATATATTTTTACCATTATGACAAACTGTGTAGTGAATTTCTTTTAAAATATTTTCTAATGTTTTCTATTTTAGTGCCTGTTGTAATCTCTTCCACCATTTTATCCATTAGATGAGATTGCCCATCTTTGTAGGCACAGTGATGCTGAACCAAGCAAAAATCTGCTTTCTGAATTTTATCTCAGCACAGGGCAGATTTGCTATTGGCACGAGAATTAAGGACTTTCTATTTATTTCCCAAGACAACACAGCGGAACAGTGACAGACGGCTAGACTTTATTTAAATGCCAGAAAAAATTGTGTGAAATTCTTCACCTTTAATTTCTCATGCCAACTTTGCTGTTGTTGATAAAACCAGATCAGATTTTCACAACGCTATTTTGTCACTTTTCTTCTGCTAATATAAATAATTGAATTTACAATTTCACTATTCATTTGTATCAGCTTCTTGTTTTAAGGTGACATTTTGAGGACTTCTGACCAATCCAAGATAGAATATTTAGTTTATTGCTTCGACAACTGTGCTACATGTTAATCTCTCTGAAACTCATGAATAGGCAAACCTCCACCTGTCTTGATGCAGTGTAAACAGCCTTTCCCATCTCTGCACACCTGAGTAGACAGTCTGTGGCTCTTCTGGTGCAGGTACGATGGTCCATTTTGAAGATAGATGAATGCATATTATCTGGTTGTCCCTGCAGTGAATCATGTGAATAATGCATCTCCTTTAGGGGAATAGCGCTGTGACCAAACCATTGTACCGAGAGTGGAGATTGGGAGCTTTAGTGGAGATGGCAGAGCAGTTGCTTTTTGTTCCCTCGGGTACAGTTGTGTGGCTTCGGCAGCTGAGATAGACCACTAACCTCAGTGTCACTGACAGCACAAGGAACACAATACACAAAAGACATCAATAGTGGTTTAATAGGGGCTTAAATGTAGTGATTTCCCAGTCCACTTCTGTAACGGATGTTCCTGTGTAGTCAGGCACAGCTTCCGGTCTTCATGTTTTTGTAGAAACTTCTACTCTAATAAGAACAAGACTCAGCAATAAGTATGTGCATTTTTGTGAGGGATGAACCAAAAGGAATGTACTTTTTGTTTTACATGCGACATGATTGTCTTTTAAGTGATAAATATAGGTCATTATCTGCAAAATTGTATATGTACATTGTGTAGTGTAATGGTTGAAAGTGACTTAATGGTCAGTTCCTTGCTTTTATTACAAGTTGTTTGGTAAATATTTACTAAAACAATCACATATATTGTTATTTTTCACTTGTATATTTTCATTAGAAATATTATTATATATTTTATCAAGACATTTGCAGCCTTTTAAAAACACATCATTTTGGTTTACAGGTTACAGGTCTGTTTTCATATCAACTTTAGCCATAAACAGCCCTTTTAATTGGATTCATTCGTTGAACATGCCAGAATTTTATTAAATTGGTATTACCTTCCCCTGTGAACACCTCAGATTTCAGATTTTGGCTGTACCCATCATGAACCTCATTTGTAATCATCTCTTCTCCTTCTCTACAGCTGCTGCCCTTGGCAACCTGGTGTCGGACCTGGCAGGACTGGGGTAAGCTCACTCACCCAAACAGGCGTGTCAACAGTACAGATTAAAGCAGACACTGACCAGTGGGAGCTCCAACACTGCAGCCAGCAGCACTCATTTGAGCAGAGTGAGGGAGCCTCAGAGGAGAGAGCTGGAAAGGTTAAAAATGCATATTAAACAGGTCTGGCCACAAAGTAGATTGTGATTCAGATGATGGAGAGAAAAATCTGATTTATGCACATCAGTTAAGTGCAAGGTATATTTATTTTCAGTATTAAGAGTTGTATATCTCAGTTAGTTAGTTAAGATAGAGCTTATTATTAGGATTAGGACTGGGCCATATGGCTGGGGATATATTGATGCAAATGAGGATGATATGTATGCAGTATAGTGCTATAAATGGACTTGCCCGTCCTCTGATTTTCCTCTTTATTTTAGAGGAAAGGCAGACATCATGGAGGTTGTTACTTAGGAGCAGCGTAAACACTAAGTGTGGAGGCACAGCACAGGCTTAAAACTCAAACAATGAAATAGATAAAGACATGAAAAGTGGAAGCAAAATATATAACTGTGACTTAAAGCCCAAAACAAGTAACCACAAATATTTAAAAAGCCATAAGTTAGTCAGTATTTTTTATAGCAAATGGTGTCTTTTATATTATAATAAAAAAATGCTGTCCTTTTTTACCTTGTCCTAATTAAGATGATCAGAATCATTCACTCACAGCCTTTCATTTTGAGTCTTATTAGGTGTGGCTTAGACACTGACCAATAGAATAGAATATACACAAAAGAAAACCACTGTCACTACAGACAATTTCCAATATTGATATCATATTTTTCTTATTAAGACATGGGTTTTTTTCAGTAATCTATATCAGACACTGTGACCATTATAGTCTCATTGTTATGCAGTCTTCTCTGAACCAGTATATTGCAGAGCTAAAATTACACTTTCATAATATGAAAACAACATCTCAAGACTGGAGCTTCATTAGTGTGAACCACGATTCATAAAATGTTCATTCATTTTGCTATTGGCTTATTCATACCACAAACAAAAACAAAGCATCACGAAGGTAATATGAGTCTTTGCTGCATAATAAAGCGTAAATACTGGTCTCATTGGACAAGTTTGCCACATGCGTTAGACTAATCGACTCATTGAAGACCATTATCTGCTTCACAGCCACAGGGTCTTCACAGCCATCAGCTCTCTAAACACCCTCAACTCAAATAATAATCATGTAATTAGCTCAATATTAGCATAGAAAGCTTATAATTACCCTGACTGACAGATACATTTGCTGGGGAAAAGTGTTTCACACTTTGAATTTGATGGATGGGTCATTTTGTGCCCTTTCTCTCGCCTCTGTGTGCCTCTCATTTATAATTGGGAAAGTAGACCCCTGGTGGCCAGAATGTCAAGGTGAAGCATGATTAGACCAGAGAAGGTCTGACGTTTTTTTTATTTTGATAGATACACTGGTGAGAATGTGAAGGCTAAATAGCCCCTGCAGGCTATAAGCGACCTCCACCATAAGTATATGCATTATGGTTTATGCCAGTTCAAAGGGAATGCCTTTAAGCTCTAGTTCTATTACCCTGAGGCAGAGAGCAGAGCTGAGCGATTCAGACGCAAATAAACATCCACAGTATTCCTCAAAGTCATTTGTGGCTGGCTTCTCCAATCGCATATGCAAGAACTAAATCTCCAGTTTTAGATGAATTACCTGTTTGTTTTATATTGGTGTTTTATGTATGTTTTTTGTGTATTTTTACTACATTTTATGTACACAGAAAATATATGAAGCAGAACATGTGTAGCAAAGAATTAACACATAATGTAACAAAAACATATACAAAGATATATGCTCAAAATAGCCATCCTTTGCTTTTTGACAGTGCTGCAAACCCTTGACCTTCTCTCAATGATTTTCTTGATGAATTCTTATGGATTGGTTTTCACTTCACATACAGTAGGTGCCATGTCAGGGCTAAGCAATACTAAAAGTGCAATGGTCAAAGCAACGGGCTTCTAAAACCAATTTGGAGTTTTGATGCTTTCAGTGAGAATCTACAATGCAAATGATCATTGAAATAAAGAAGAACCATAAATTAAATAGTGTATTGAAATGTTTGACTGGTTGTTTATTTGAATAAAGACACATGGCCATGTCATATGCCACAAGTTGAGGTACAAGTATCACACAAAAGTGCCTAATTATGACTTTATTCCCCTTTGTCAAAAGTTACACTGCACTTATTAAATTTTTTTTCTTCTGCTTTTCGATAGAAATGACAAATTGTATACTCAGTATTATTATTCTGATTATGTGTAGACAAAATATAATCACCAATAAGTGTTTTCTTGATCATCACAGATTGGTAATACACAGGGTAATGCACAGAAATGTAATTACAAATATGTCATAAAAGTGGTTGTGTTTTAATCAGTCTAATGTTCACACTGTACCTGCATGTTACGAACTTAACCTTTCTAGACTAGAGTACGTGCATGTTATATACATGTTATATACAATGGCCCAGCCTACCCACACACACCCTTTTTCCATACCATATATCAGACTGACTTACTCCAAGTAATTGGATTGATTCGGCTGTCAGTGCAACACGTTAACACCACATTGGTCAGTGCTGTAGTGATTGTAAATCCTCCCACCACTGTCTTCAAAGCTGAACTGACCTGCGATATACAGCCTATTACTAATTTACTATATGTTTCCACTCGAAAGCGGCCTGGGTGTGTGGGGGCCATGCTCTTCCATCTTGGACTTGAATAATGGTGTAAACTGTCTGAAGTCTGTCGCTGAAAGCTGCTGATTCATTCTTAAGTGTTCAACGCCTTGATTAGTCTAAACAGCTCTTTGAGAAAAATGGCTTGTGTGTGTGTGTGTGTGTTTTTTTTTCAGCTACACTAAGATGAAATGCTATTCTGAGAAGTAAAGCTGCAAGATAAATAACAGTCAAACCTAAATTACGATTTTAATGGTGGCATTAACTGCTGATTGTTTAGATATTTTATAACTATTTATTCTGACGTTACTTTGCTTGAACTTCTACTAATATCCTCTGAAACGCACAGTATTCGTATATATGTCTAGCTGTCTCGGTGTGCACAGTGGTCCACTTTTCTGCTGGAGGGTGCATCATGTGGATAGCCAGCTTCACTCAACAGTATTATGACATATTTTCCTAGCTATTGTTTTTGCCGTAAAAACACCCATACTTGATTAAATGCTGGGTAGCATTTAACAGAAAGGAAGGCTTTAATGTCTAGTCTAAAATATGGCATGAAAACTAGACGTGTTTTTGGCCGTGGTCCATTTCAGTCCGTTCTGTGCCAGTCGCAGGTGTGTGTTGTATAATGCTACTGTCAAATCCACTGTGACATTTCAACTCGCGAAACGCATCAATTTACATACATTTTCAGTGTCTAAACAAATAGATTATCCATAGTTGTGATGTTTCTGTGAATCAAATTGTTTGCGCTATAAAGATAACTTTCATATCTCTCACTCGCTCTTGTCACACTTGACGGAGCCGTGATGACTTACACTGATTCTCGTTGCAGTAAATTTCATCATTTCTTGCTTTTGAGTTGTGGAGTATTTATTTTCCAGCGCTGACCTAGTTTCATTCTTTCTCTGTCTCCATTGCAAGTGTAAAATATTTTGACTAAACTTATGTAATGCTGAATCAGTGTTAATGAGCTTTTGTTTAGCTGTGTGGTTGTAATCAGTGATCAAATTGAGAGAAATATCCTGTCTTCTCTGCTATAACTCTTAATTTAAGGAGTTGTTCTCATCTTTTCTCTGCTGCTTTAACTACTCGCTCCCTCGACTCCACTTCCAGCTGAGACACATTTTAGTGGGACTCTATTAGTGCCACTTTCTGAACCTCTGCTGGGTCAAAACATTGGGCACTGCTGTGAATTTTCAAATTACTCTTACGCTTGAAACCAAAAACAACAGAGCAGATGCTATGTAGAATTTTTTTATTACAATATAGGAAGCTATATTTGCTTAGTATTTGCTTTGTCACTTGTCAGAGCCAAAAGCTTCAGAGTCAGGCTGACTTTTCAAAACTTAAAAAACTTTCAAAACTCAGATTAAACCACTGCATTGAGCACTGGGATAAATTGATTTTTTACATATTTTTAATCTCACAGGTCTGACTTTGGATAGATTTTTATGGTGTGACATTGTTCGTGATTTTTATACCTAAGCACAAACCAAATCTGGTAATGAGGGACAAAAAGGGGACAGAGCTGACAATGTTTAAGCTCTTTAAGCTCGTGTAGAGGAGAAATGTGTTAAGATGTTCCTAAGCTTGGAGAGAGACCAAAGAGCTGGTGAATTTAGTGAAAGGGAACATCTAAAAAAAATCCTTTTACACGTCGGAATAGCATTTTGGTAGCAGATAGGTGGAATGGTACCTGGCACGCATTTTTATCAGCAGATGTAAAACAAGAGCTTTTACGGCCTGAATCTCAAATGATGCATGCTCAAGATGAATGATTTTAGAGACACATTTTCACACAGCGTGCACTTGTTTCCGCCATTTTGTCTTCTTGAAGCAGCATGATTAAGTTAATTTATGATAATAAAGATGGTTGTCACTTTGCGGAGGTCTAACCCCTGCTGCTTTGTGACAGATGGTGGCGACATGAAGTGGAAAAAGCAGATTCATTACATGATTTATTTGTTTGTTTCATCATTATGGGCTTCATGCATCGGGCTTAATAGATTGACATTTGATAGGAGAAAGAAGACATTTATGTGGTTTATATTAACTCTGTTGTCTCTTTTAGGTTGGCAGGTTACGTGGAGGCCTTGGCATCTCGGTTGGGGATGCAGATTCCAGACCTGAGCCCCAAACAGGCCGACATGTGGCAGACCAGGGTCAGCTCCCACTCGGTCAGTACAAAAGAACCACCGTGCCCATGCCTGCCCTCTTTCAACTCTAAAACTTTTTTGATTAATAAAACATGGTGCATTTTTTTACATATTTTAACTCAGGTCATAAATTTAGCAAAATTAATTCAAGTGGCATTTTCATCGCACATGGGGAACCTGGGAGTTGTGTTAATATAGCCAAATATTTCTGTGCAATAATAGTATTCTAAGACATGTTTTTTTACATAATTCTACTATTGTATAGACATTTAGTAGCTGTACTTTTAAAACTGTTAAATAACTGAATTCTCAAAAACAAACAAGTAACTAATGTTCTATAATATAAATGTACTATATTATAAATGTACTATAATATAAATGTACTATAATATAAATAATTTCTGCTCATTTGTTAACCATTGACATATAGAGCAAATCTATAAAGTGAAGTTAATAAGTGGACAAGTGAAGCATGTCCATTTGGGTTTCATTGCGCACTATTATTCTGAATTAAATACAATTTGGTGAAATCTTCAAATAATTCTTACAAAGTTTAAAAATCAGCATCCAAATGATTATTCTGGAATAGAGGGTGCATGATGTCCTTGTTAGTTTATACGCATGTCCGTCTATGCCCGAGAGGACCCCGTTTAATCTGAGTAAAAGGCGCGGTCAGTCGTGTCACATATTTGCTAACAGAAAGACAGCTGATGTGCTCATGCTGCACTAGTTTATGTGTGAAGAAATGAGCAGTGTGAAATCTAATTAGCTTAATTAGCTTTAGCGATTAGTACGTCAGTAATTTTGCTCTTGGCTGGTAGTAAAAGGTCACGTTTTTGTCATTTGTTTTTCTTAACCATTGACATATAGAGCAAATGTCTATAAAGTGAAGTCAATAAGACTTTAGGGGATATTCTGCCAGTTATTGAGGTGACGATTTTCTGGTTAAGACCAATTATATGTATATGACCTTTGTACTGGTCCCAAACTCCAATAAATGTTGGAGCTGGAATGGCATCCACTGTTAAACTATGATAGATAAATAAATCACTTTTTGCTATTGAGATCTTGTTTAAACTTTCTCTGTGGTTACTAGTATGTATTTTTATTGTTTTCTGGTATTTTTATCCGTGCAGGGTAAAGCGATTGGTGTTGGCATCGGCTGTATCCTCGGCATGTTTCCACTTCTGTTCTTTAAAGACGACGACAAAGATGAGAAGAAGGATGGCAAGACAGACACTAATGAGAAAACACAGCCTGCTGCGGCCACAGAAAGCAGCAAAAACTGAAGCTATCAATTTGCTGTGGAAAAAGACTATACAGAATGGCCTTGTTTGGCGGACTATATGAGGACAACACCCAGTCACATCAGGGGCGAATGAAAACTAATTAAAAGATATTCTGAAATTGATTATAGTTTATTTGATTGTAGGATTTTAAGCACAGGGACCTGGATGTCACTTGAAGGAGAGTGAAAGACCTTCAAAATGGCTGACTGCTGCTGCTGCTGTAAACTAACCTCTAGTTTTGACTGATACAACTAAATTTTATTTATTTTAAAAAGACAAAATGACACACTCCCTCTGCTTCTGTACTAAAAAGGAACAAGCATGATTTTGCATTGCACTTACAAGTCAACAAGAAGGACCTAGTTTAAATTGCTGTTTGATAAAAATATATTATTAAGTATCTTAAGGCATCTTGTGTTGGAATTTAGTGTTTTTGTCATAGATTGAGTAGGGATTTGTTCAGCAGTGTTAAAACAAGGACTTCCTATGTGGTTGCAGTTACAATCCAAGACAACAGTGCATGTGAAGGTGCAACGTCAGATATCTGATTTCTCAAGCATGGTTGTTTATTTTGAGCTGAAATTGGTCTTCTGTAAGAATCTTCTATCGTCCATTTGAAACATAAACTGTATTTTTATGTAATTTTATAAACTGCACTCACAGTGTACATATTAGGCTGAAACAGCACATGCCTCATATGTAAATGTCTGAAGAAAGAAACTGTAAGGTGAAGAGAATCACTTAAGTACCTCAACATGTGCAAAGAAATTGTAGCTGGAAGGACTGACTGTGACTGTGGACTGTGAGCTGCAAATCAAGTACAGGACCAGCTCGAGCTTGTTACAAACTTGTTCTTCCCATTTTCAATCAATAAATACAATATATTTGACTTCCACAGTAACATTTCCTATTGCAGCTTTTCCTAATGCTTCTTGCACCAAACCTCTCCCCCTCAAAATATCTATTTTCTTTTCTGACTAGTCGGACCTGATTTGGACTCAGCTTTTCAGGTCTCCCTCCGAGCAAAGGCTGTTGCTATGTACTATGTTGCCAAGTGTATCACCTCCCTATGTTACTTCTATGCTGCCCTCCACTGGTCAAAATCTAAACTGACAGACTTCAAATCCCTGTCACTCTGTTTGTGAGCTGCCATCTACGAATATACATCACTTTTTACATTTTGTTTCTATAAGAATGTTAGAAAAATAAGCAGTCACTAAAGAAGACAGCATCTGCTCATCTATTAGACATTTTCTTGCTTCATGTGTAGACTTTTGCATTTTTTTTCATCATCTACATAACTCAAGTTTTCAGTTTTCATAACATTTAATTTTTATATGTACACTTAAATTTAACAAAAGACATTCCCGTTTAGATTAACATTTCAGGGAGACAATCCACTTGTGTATGGAACCGGCGTTGAGCAAAATAAATGTGTAACATGTACTAAATCATTCATTAACTTTGATATTTTAGCACACATTGCCTATTTTTATGTATTGCAGCTTTTGATGCCAAGTACTCCATATAAAGAAATGGTAAACTTGAGACTTAACTTGTACAAGATTGTTCTGCTTATTTATTACATAGACAAATACAAAAATATTGACAAAAGATAAAGGAAGTCTTTATTTATGTAGTTAGCATTTCAGTCTGAATGCTTGACCATTGTGCATGCAGTGATACAAATCTTATTGTACATGTTTACTTTGTTATAATAAAATCAAGTCTGCTGCAGATTATTGTTGTTTTTAAGAATATATTTGTGAATATTGCTTAAAATCATCTTTATAAATATTCTGTAATGTTCAAAATGGTTAGACAGACAATATATGTTTTATTTGCATCAGGTGTTTTTTAATATACAAAATTTAGAGACAGAAGACAGTAGTAAGGAGCAAAGAAAATGTTCCAGATAAGTGTTGAGACTCAGCAGAAGTGCAAACTGTAAGCATCATTACACTAATATGGCTGCAGGTTTGTAATGGGAAGTTGTTGCTTTTTGTTTTGGACTTACATGACCTCATATGTATCCTGTTATGTATCATCAGTATTTTGTTGTTCACTTTTTTGTCTATTTTCTCTCCCGCCGGTGTCATTAGCTGAAAACATCTACTATACTCAGAGGTAAAGCATTGCGGTGCCAGGGGACAATTGAACGCAAGGGGCAGACTGTAGCCAATCTGTGCGGCAGAATAAACAGAGACTATACAGATTAGATCTTTTTATTTATCTTGTTAAATATCACACACTTTAATCCATATGCAACACTAAAAATGAACAGTATTTAAGACACTAGTAACTCGTTTAAGTTAATAGCAGCTCAACATAAATATGTGTCATGTGAATGGCTTCCTGTATATATAAACATTGTCAATTACAGTGAAAATAAAATAGTCACAGTAAACCTGAAAGCTTTTTCTAGAAGTCTTTAAACAGTGTTAAAGACCAAAAGTTTTAACATTTAGTGCAGAAACCGATATTATCAAATGATACTGACAATATTTTAATATCTCCACCACATACCATAAAATTTTGATATTCATTAAGAGTTTTCAAGCAATAAGATCATATATGACGGTGCAAATATTATATTATATTAAAACAATAACAATGCAATCTATTATCCTGTTATCATCATGGGGCTTAATATCTCCTGCTGATTGGCAGATTAGTACATTAGTTATGCATTAGTACAGTAATAATGCATAACCCAAAATGGATGACACACGATATTACTTATTTCAAATCACAAATTAATGTAATGTCATGTATTCTGTATTCAGTAAAAAATAACACCTCATACATTGGAGAATATATAGAGCAATAGAGTACAAGCTTCAGTCATTACTACAAGATTAGTATTTTTTTAATGATATGAATCATGGCTCAATCCACCAGTAGATGGCTCAGTTTGATCCCAGGTGCTGCACCAAAGAGGAATCACTTCCAGTGTAAAACAACCACAGTGATTTTGTTTTGGACGACAAATAACCAGCATGGGTCACCAGTGTGTTCACAAAGTCAAAGGCATTATTTGTCTTTTTTTTCCTTTTGTAAGTCAGAAGTAAATATGCCTCCTAACAAACTATTTTGCACAATATAACAAACAATTCTAGTAACACTTTGGAATAAATAAAACCTTAATGTTAGTAAAAAAGGCATTTATAAATACTCAAAACTATATACGAAAAATCAGTAGTAGTAGTGCGCAACAGTTAATTAATACTATGTTTATATCTGAATACTAAACAAATGAGACTGTGACTTGTTCTCAAGAGTTTTCCATAGGGATTGGTCAAATAATTAAGCTGTTGTCAGTCAATTGCTTTAAAGAACTTAAGCACAATGCATAGTGAATATGGATTTACTAGTATCTAAATGTAGTAAATGTGAACAATGGAAGACAAACATAAGTTATAAACATATAAATAAACAATCCATTTGAGGTGGATGTGCAGGCCTTCTGCTAGGACACTGTCTTATCTGCCGCTGTGTGAAACATGACAGATATTTTACAACTGCAGAAGGTTCTTGTCCATTCTTTGTCCCCAAAAAATAAATAACATAGTTTTCCAGTTTCAGAGCAGGCACTTTGGTAGAACACTGAGGAAGCCGAGAGCAGTATATGATCATGCAAATACCTGTAGTTATTTGATTTTATGGGCTCCGTTGTTGTTACAGTGAGCTGGTGGGCTCTGTGAGGACATGGACGTGGGTTTGATGGGGGCAGAGGGGTCCCTGGGTTTGTGCTTCCGATGCAGGATGACAGCTGTCAAAATGCTGAGGATGTGGACGTGGAAGTACATAGATCTACACATAGAAACAAGTATTTTGATTTTCTAGTAGATAAGACATGTAGTATTGGATAAAGTATATAAAAAGTGTACCTGTAATAAATCATTGTAGGCTCAACTGCTAGAAGCAAAAAGGGCATGACAGTGTAACAAATGGCAAACTGTGTCGCAGCCCAAGTCACTACGTCGTACCCGCACTTTATGATTTTGGATCCCAGGAAATAGTGTCGAATTGACTTTCTTATCTAGTGAAGAGGGCAATAATTGAAACATTTGTGAAAATTGCATAGTTTATCATTGCCGAGCATATTGAAGGGTAGAAAAAATAGATAGATTACTGTCAGCACAATTGCAGAAAAAAAGTATTTTTCTCTCTCCATTTCATACTTACAGCTCGAGCAGCAATGGTAATGGGAATAGCAGTGATGAACGTGAAGTAGTATCCTGGATAGAGGCCATGCCAAATGGCAGACAGAACAAAAGTCAAAGGCAGCCTGTATCGAGGAGCTCGATCATAGCACACCCTGAGGAGATGAGAGAGATGAGAGATAAGAGAGATGAAAAAAGTCACAGCAGCATATGTTGTCATTTTGTTTTGTCTTTTTACACAGGTAATACATACATTTTTAGCCAAATCCCAGTGCGAATATTCCAGTTGTCTATGAATGTTTTAAAGCTTGTTGCTGTCTGCAAAAGGTTCACAAGAAGCAACAACAAGCATTTGCTAAATCATGCACTATTTTTGGTCTCAAAATATATCGACTTGCAAAATGCACCTCAATTCCCAAGATGTTTACGTTGCAGAGAAGATCCCAAGACGGCCTTCCATTCTCATCCACTCCTGAGAAGCCATAACCTGCTGCATTGTTGACGGCATCAGCTGCCAAAAGAAAACTCTCTCAGCAAATACAAGAAATAACAGCTATAAAGAACAACATTATTTAAAATACTCACCAAGAATCCAAGCAAAGTAGAATTTAGGCCGAGAAGCTTGTATGGAGAAAAAAGCATAGATAAGCCTCGTCACAAAGGAGGCGTTGGCTAAAAAGTATGGATCCACGTTGTATGTTATTGGCAGAGACCGTGTCACAATGAGGAAAAATAACATACAGCCAGCGCAAATGAGCAGTTTCTCACACACTGCCCTCTGTCAAGAGATGAAATATAGTGTGTTCCTGTTATCTTTTAACAAATAAAATGTGATGCTGAGTTTTAAAGGTTGTTGAGTTTTACCACTGGTGATGGCTCTACGTGCTTCTTAGATCCATTACTCCCATTGCATGTTCCTGACTGTAGCCTGTTGATGATATGTCGACCCTCTATGAAGTCTATGTAGTCCTTATAGTCACTGCATGGTCCCACCAACACACTCAGGAAGTTAAGGTTATAACTCAGGTATTCAATTAAAGATGGTCTATGACTGTGGAGTGAAAAAAGATAATAATTAGAAAATAAAAAAGACAAACCATTCCCCAGCGTGATAGTAAATATCAATGTGCACACCAAAAACATGTGAACATTTTATAGGGGAACCAAAATATAAATACATTACAAAGTGAACAGCTGATGATTCTGTGTGTATTTGTATTGTAAACTTAACATTGTGAATCATATTGAACTATCAGTTGCTGAAAGTGCATTGTTCCCTAGAGTGGGCACAAAACCACTTAACAAGTAACACACAGTATGCATGATATGGAACATAATGATAACAATTTAATGGGCAGACAGCCAGTAGTTTTCATGCATTTTCATGCAAATACTGTTGACAAGAATTAATTCACCATCAGGAGCATCTCCATACGTGTGTCCGTCTTGGCTAGAGGAAAAGAAAGGTTATTTACTGCCAACTTTATGAAGCAGCCTTTATTAACCCAATTTCACCTCCTCATCCACAACAATAACACTACGCAGGTATTTGATTAAAAGTTATACTTTGAAATGAGTCCTTCATTAATGGTCCAAACTCAGAATACAGATTTAGATAAGAGAAGATGTCTTACTTTATTGCCAGGAGCTTCTGTTCTGGGTTTAGTTTCTCCGGTTTCTTACACATACCTGAAAAACAGGATGCGGTACACGCTTAGCAACTGAAAGATTCTGAACTGAAGTGATGGATGATTTCATAGTCTTCTAAGATATAGCCTAGATAGTAGTACAGGAACTCAAAGCATGCACAGTCCTCCCTCTAGGTATAGTGTAGAAACTCACTGCTTCTATCAGTTTGCAGGCCTGGTTGAAGGATGGTCAAATGCAGATAATGACTTTCCCTCACAATGAATCAATAAAGTACACTTTAAACTTAAACATAATCATTAGACTAAATAGGCTGCAAAATAATCATAAGTTTATTCCCTTCAGTGATTCAACATTTAGATCAATCTAGCAACCCAATAATCCCATCTGCACATTCTGCACAGAATCACTCTGAACCAAAATAGTTAAGCGGTTGACTGGGGGAGTGGCTATTGAGTGGAGATGGTCAAAATAATAGAAAAACAACCTTTACTGCATCGTTTAGTCAGTCTAGTCTTTCCAGTGGAGTGGCTTGACAGAAACTAGTTTAACCACGATTCAATTGTATGTTTGTGCTTTGCACATTTTCTTCTTACCACACTGCCGGAAAGACCAGAAAACAGGAGGGCGGTGATAACTGGCCTTCCTCAGCTCTGTAGAGTTTGGCAGTTTCCTCACCTTCACGGCTCAGTGTTTGCTCTGATTTGGTTTGGTTGTGGGACTGTTGTGAGGCTTGTTTACCATATGAATCATATGATTAACAAACTTTCTATGGTTGAGAGAACAGGGAATAGAGGGCATGGGGTCTGATTACTGAGGGTCAAAGTGCAAATGAAAGTTGATATTCTGAAGGAAATTCATTAAACTGAACTTGTTCTGTCAGGCCTGGAATCAAACCCAAGAGAACTGTGAAATGTGCCCACTACTTTTGCAATATGGAAGATCTCTGTCAGCTATTCATTTTGCATGTGTATTAACAATAACTTACCATCATGGAGTTGAAACGCTAGAGAGGTAAGCTTCTGGGTAACCATCATCAGAGGCCTGGGCAGAAAACACAGAGAACTATTAACTATATGTTGTTCCCCAGTTGATAGAAACCTCAATACTCTGGATATGTTAGTGAATATGGATATAACTAAAGGAGTTTACAGCCACCAGAGATAGAGCTGCTCTGTCCCAAGAATGCGGTGCACAAACAGTATGTGTCTGTGGCTCTGCGCATGCTGGGTCTGGTTTGACTGAACTGCATTGTGTGCACTGCATGGCAAAGCAGCAGCAGCTCAATGAGAGTTGGCACAGATTTACTGAAACAAAGTGCCAGCCAGGGCACTGCAGCCACGGGTTCTTGTGCTTTTATTGCTCAGTTAGGCACATATTACAATTACAATTTTGAATTTGAATGAAGGATTTATTCACTAAACAAAAGTAAGAACAGTTGAGGGGTAGAGTGGTTAAAATGTTTCTTTTCTTTATAATGAAAACTTCGTAACTTCTGATGGGTTGATCCACTGCTTAGTCATCAGTTCTGAGAAATGTAAACAGATGTGGATGGTAGATTAGGCAATGCCTGCAATTATCTGATCTAATAATGACAACGTTTTTCTTTTCTTGGAATCACATCATGATTTTGACTTCATCATGCAGTTAGTATATTTATATTATCTTAAATAGGTAATATAAGATCACAATAAGTTCACAATAAGTTCACATGTCACTTAAATCCAAGAGAAATACAAGCAGGGCATGGCAGAACAACAGGAGGAATGAAAAGTGCCAGTATTTGTGCGTTGAAGTATGTTAGAGAACCACAGAATCATAATATGGCAATATCACTGATGTCTCATACAGTCATTGGGGTGTGATAACAATTACATTTTTAGATCCCCCTTTAAAACGCTCCACGAGCAATGCAGCTTTCTATTGACTGGTGAGGTATTTGTACAGCGTTGTTGCAGAGGTGAGTGAGTAAACAGCAGAGCATGACTACTCAGCCAATGAATAGTAACTGATAACATTAGAAAGATAGAATGAGTCATGGACACTCATTGTAAGGTGTGGCCATGGGAGTTAGGAAAACTGATGAGATGAGAAAGACAGGATTACTCTTACCCAGAAAAGTCTGTTGAGAGAATTCCATAATTAAAAATACAGACGCGTATCACTTGGCACACTGTGAGGTAGCCTATAGCCCACACTGTTGTATACCTGCAAGAAAAAACTCACACGTTAGGAATTACACATCTGATAATGCATGAAATTAAAATTTATCAAGAAGCTTTCAGTAATGTGACTGTTTTTTGTTATGGGTGCCTTTTTCAGGACTTCAAATGAAATAATTTAGATTTGAATTGTTATGTAAATAGTCCAAATGTTTTTATATGACTCTTTAACTCATTACAAACCAACATGAAAACTGTCACAACTACTTAAGCCAACAAATTTGCTTATATATCTTCATCATTGCACTTTTCATGTTCATATTCTGACCTCAAATCTGGCACAATGTTGTTAATAAACTTAATAATATATGGTTATAAAGGGCAGAAATAGCTGTACTCTAGCAGTCTCTTGCAAGGAAGTCATCTCTGGTCATGAAAAACCAACAATATAAGCTTAAACTACAGTTGAGGACATGCCTATACACTCTAACCCTAACAAATACACGCCTATGATGTAGAAATTTCTTGGGACATCATGTCAAACACGTTTTTCCGGCATCTCATTCATGCAAACTACAAGTGTCTGTTCCAGATTTTTACCATGATGTTATGCGAAGTCAAGTATCAAAAACACATTTTATTTCTCTCTCACTCAAGATTGTCCTTCAAAACCATATTGAATATTGTTAAACATCATAAACAGAGACTAGATTTGTTTTAAAACCTTTAATACCAAGTAGCCAGAAATATTTTAGCTTTCTAAGGATGACTGAAAGGCGCAAGAAAGAACAACACAAGAAAAAATGTGGATAAAATCTCATCTGAATGGGTGTTCATGACAACCAGAACAAGCTTGAGTTTCACCAGTGCTACATGTATTACAGTTTAGAAACCTCTGTGCTAGTACAAGTCTGGCTATTTATAAAGGTGCAAGGTTATAAAAGCTGTTGGATGAAATAAAGTTATATTTCACCTTCCACTTACCTGTGTACATTGTTGATATCACTTTTTATGATAATCAAATAACTTCCCAATACTACAGTGAGCATGTGAGAGGCATACCTGCAAAAGCAAACATACACGTCGGTCCACCCATTATTTATTAGATAAGATTGTCCTTGTTTTCCGCACTGGATGCCCAAACTTAACTAAAGAATGCACTTGCTCAGGACAATCCTATGTATTTAACAATAGCATGCCCTGGTAATTAAGTGTGCATATTAGATTTAGCGTCATGTGACAAATAAATTGACTGCTTTATGTGTGCGTGTATGTGTGCGTGTATGTGTGGCTTGGCAGGATTTTGTACCATCCAAAGCAGAAAATGAGGATAGCAATGCCGAAGAGTGCAGCCACTGCATGTCTGATCAGCGGGTCGGTGTGAGTAGGACTGAGGTAGAGACGAAACCAGAAGGCAGCTACCAGTGCAAATAGCTGACTTGTCATAAAGTTCACCTGTAGATCAGAATGTCACTGTCAGCAAAAGCAATTCAGAATAAGGCCACAACACAGTGAAGTTATTATTATTATTATTATTA
>KN511098.1:3445-13466 GCA_000787155.1 Scartelaos histophorus
TATTATTCATGTTGGAAAAGAGCAATTAGTAAAGTGCCACTACTCTGACAATGAAAAAAGTTTAAAAAGTAGTGAAAAAAGCAGTGGGACGCTTGAAAAAGAATGTTTATGTTGCTACTCTGACAGTGAAAACTAAATGTTGGAGTAGTGGGATGCTTAAAAAGTAAAAGTAAGTATTCCGCTACTCCGACAATTAGACATCAATGTATAAATAGTGGCATGTTGGAATAGCAGCAGGGAACCCATTCTTTGCCTTCTCTTTTGTTGTACTCATATACTGAATCACCCCCACCCCAGAAAATACTGCATTCAAGCGGGTAAACATAGTGAATATGGTAAAGTGCGTGTGAGTGTAGTCGTGCTGTGGGTGATCAGAGGGGGCAGTGCGGAGCACAGACAGGCAGCCCCATCATTAGTCCAGTGGTCTCAGACTGTGCTCTCTGGGCTCTGGGTTAAATTGGCTGGATGGTGTCTGGAGGTGTCAGTCAGGCTGTGTGTGTGTGACTGAGCGCTGGTGTTAAGAGCATAATGATGGCCGCTCTGCTCGGGGCTGCTCTATTGTTTGGGTGTTGATCGAGGAGGGCAGGTCAGGCCAATGGAAGGACCTGTCAGGGCCAAGCAGCAATAGAACCAAGCGCAGTGTTGGAGTCAAGACTGTCCAAGACCAGAGGGTCTGAGACCAATGAAAACCAATGTTTTTATCTCCAAATCTCCAATTTATCTGATAAATGTTGATTTAAACTTAAACTACGCTAAGCAGACTGTACTGCACCTAAACAGTCTGAGCCCATTTATTAGACCCAAAGACACAGTTTAAGAACCCACACACCTTCTTTAAACCAACTTCCACTGGCACTTTACAGGAAACTGAAGAAAGTGAATAAAGTGGGTCGGATTTTAAACCTGTTAAACTTGTTTTTCAAGTTCCTAACTGGAGTTACATAGTCTTACTGGTTTTGCAGTGGTATTTACCAGCCTCTGAACATTTATCAAGCACAGGTCATGACAAATACATATAGAAGCATTTTTGCACTTTTATTAAGCAGATTTCAGCCACATGTCGCGGTAGGTCCACTGTGTGCTGTAGACCTGCTCTGCTAACACAGCAACATCAACTCTGATTAGTGTTTGCTTTGGATTTTGTCTTGTTCTTCTGATAGAGCATTGAGGAGGGAGTGTGTGTGTGTGTGTGTGTGTGTGTGTGCGTGTGCGTGTGCGTGTGCGTGTGCGTGTGTGCGTGTGTGCGTGTGTGCGTGTGTGTGCGTGTGCTACAGGCAGGGAGGAGAGAGCGTGAAAAGGTGAGGAGTGGAGCACTGATGTGAGGTGGACGAACATGTAGCATGTTTTATAAAGTTTAACCCGCCCTGTGACAGACTCTGCTACTCAGGGACACACACTGTTGTGGACAAGCTCCACACACTGGGGGCAGTGTCCATGAGCTTAAACGAGTGCACAGGCTGCAGTGAGGAGCCTCGTACACGCCGACTTATACCTGTATGTGTATAGCTGATAGCAGCCGCCATAATGAAATATGAACACACTCATCAAGTTTCAGACTTTCAAGACTGAGACAAGACTGAGTCCAAATGCGGTCGAGTCCAAGACGAGACCAAGACTGTAAAAAAACCTTCTTGAGGCTGGTCTCACGGGTTCTACGACACTAACCAAGCAGATCTGTTTTGTACGGTGGCTGTAGGTGTGGCTTAGTCAAACAAAAGTTTGATTAGTTAGCACAATATTTCTCATTTACATTACAATAATTTGTGAGA
Source organism: Scartelaos histophorus (assembly GCA_000787155.1). Classification (NCBI taxonomy): domain Eukaryota; kingdom Metazoa; phylum Chordata; class Actinopteri; order Gobiiformes; family Gobiidae; genus Scartelaos; species Scartelaos histophorus. The sequence continues at coordinate 5,215 of KN511098.1, forward strand.
CAGCAGAAACAAACATGTCATGATTTCACTGAAGATTTGTGAGTGAATCTGCGTTTGTACATATTAACACAACATTTCATTTTCTGTTTAAATTCTTGCTTTTGTCTAAACTCCCGTGCAGTCGTAGTCTTGTGAGTGCAATCTGCATTTCCAATAAGGATGATGATGGTTTAAGGACCTAGGAGATGTCCAGATTGTTGCGTCATAGGCAAATTTGGATTAGTGGACTAATGAAACAGTTTGGGTCAAATACTCAGAGATATGTAATACTTTTGAGAGCTTTTGCCATGTCCTCTTTTTAGTCGACTGATCAATCGTCAGGACATGTTTTTAGTCCAACCAGAATTTCTTTAGTTGACTACAGACCTAAGAATTGGTCTTGGGAAAGATAAATATATGTAGTTAAAAATATCAATACATAATTACAACAAATATTCACAATACTTTTCTAATTTAGTTTTGCCTAGATATGTGTATAGTCCCTAAAGTCAAAGTCAAAGGTTTAGTTGTATCTTTTATTTTTTGAGTCATTTCCTTGCCATGCCACACGTCCCACCATGTTCTTCTGTGCACAAACAGAGCCTGATGAAGTGCACATTTCACTGATGCCCTCCCGTACTTCCTTTTATTAATAGCCATGATGTCATTACTGAGCCCTGGCAAACATTAGCTCAGCCTGTGAGGAATAAAACGGGGATTTGCGGTGAAGTTTCCGAAATTTCCATTAGGTCCTCCAATTACCCATGATGCTTTGAAGAGGGTTAAACGGATTGGCTCCTGTTGCGTTTTGTTTGCACTGATTTACATGCACCGATCTCTCTCTGACACATCCCTTACTCATGGTTTTTGGCTCATCTTTAAAGTACATATGACAGGTATTTATGTTGCATGTTTTTCTAATTATTACCTGGTTTGGTGGTAAATATTTATCGTAGAGTTACATCACTTTAAAGAGGCACGGCGTAACATTTCGAGTGGAGGGTCCGCTACCTACTTCTGTCCATGGAAATGTTATTGCTTCGACTAAAAGGTTCCACAGTGTAGCTACATATGCACATATATCAGATCTGTGGAGAGTTGCCTTATTCAGAATAAGAATCATTGCATTTTTGAGCAATAGAAACACCTAAATAAATAGCAAATGGATATGTTTAATGTCATACTATGGAACTTTCCAGTGAAATCTAGACAGTTATGTAACACTTCACTAGAAAAGTTGGACGTTTGAGACAACGGCATGTTTTTCTTCTTCTCAATACCTTTAAAAATGTGCATTTTTGCTTTGTGTGGAGTTGCCCCTCCACAGATCAGGCCTATAACTTGGCCCGGTTGTGTCATTTACTTAAATTTACATGGAAACCAACAGATTTCAAGAGTCCATACCTGATTTTTTTAGTTAAATGACATCTCTTTTGCCCCAGCACATATAAATTAGGGTAAAAATGAGACCTTCCACTTTCTATACCTAATTATAAAGGGTTTTAATGTCAGTCAAACAGGAAGAGCGCCGATAGCATGCTAGTTGTTGTTAGCTTTACTGTCACAGGAAAACTCTGATCTAATCTCTAAAAGTTGTGACCAGCTCTCATAAACACATCCTGGTGAATAATTAAGATGATCTGAATGCATAAGGTTAGTGAGAATTAACTTTGGACCACTGCAAACCATTTAAAATGAACTAGCTGAACTGTTTTGCAAGTTTTTAAGACAACAAAAATCAGGTACAGGTACAGAATTAATGCTCTACTTTGGAACATACAGGCAAAACTAAAAGAAAAAGGGTAATGATCTGATCTTAAAGAGAAGAAATACCCTTTACAAGACAAGGCATATTATGAATTCTCGTGGCTTTGATTCCAGATTAAACTTGCTTATTTCTCATAGGCATTGGAGCGCCCTCTAGTGTCAGCAATAGGAATGAACAATGTCAAGTAAAAGTCTTTATCCCACGTGAATGCTCTGCTAAGAGACTTGAACACAATCTGACACCAGAATGAGTCCAGTGTTGGTTAAAACGCGCATAGGAAGAGAATGGAGTTTTACCTATGACGGAACAATTCAGGCAAAATGCAACTCTGGATACGAGAATGCATTAAACAATCACAAACTGAGTAATAAAGTAAAAGAAAAGTAAAGATGCATAGGGCACCTTAGAAAAAAGCAGAAAACGAGACATCTTTAGTAACTTTGAATTCTAATAATGTGACGTGTTTTAGTGAAATATTCAAACCTGTCATATATATACGTTGTGTGTACAGCCAGAGCAGATGTGGTATCTTGGAAGCACATTGTGTCCTGGAGAATGAGCCTGTAAACCACCATTAGCGCAGGGGAAAAGTCTTTAAAACGTTACAGGCAGATGACGGGCTGTATAACCTCTTTATTCCCTCTGACAAACCAAAGCATTTAAAATTATGTATAATTATGGCGAGGCAAATCCAATTTAGCCTTTTCTGAATATATATGGTTTTCAAAATAAATGAATTATACAACCAGGAACATAAAGCAACCGCCTCGACTGTTCTTAATCGTGTAGGCTACAAATAAAAGCTCCGGAGCTGCACTGCAAAAAATATCCACAGCAGTTCAAATGAGTTTGTGTAGCTCGGTTTAGTCGGGCTGGATTCTTCCTGCTGCTTTTGGGCTATTTTAATGTTATTTGCAGAGCATTTTTTAAACCCCCGCTCGACAAATAAATACTTTTCTTTGTGCAGAATATTCCAGAGTATGGCATTACGCTTATTTTGTCTATGTCTCTTCCATTTATGGCGTCAGCTCTCCACAGATCTGCGCTATAACTCACCTGCTCGTCCCCTTGGCGACGTTTAATGCCATACTGAGGGATATTCCAGGCAAAGCAACAACATTTCAAGCAGATCACAAGAAAAGTTGCATAGTAAATCTTTAAAAACAATAATACATCACATTTGTATTGAAATGTTGAGGTTTCAATCTGTACCATCGTTCCTTTCAAGCACATTTTACATAGGCAACGTGGGAATAGTGTCTTGCCTAAGGACACAACAGCATGCACTCGTTGCTCTAACTAAGCCACTGCTAAATAGACTGACAAAATATGAACTTGTGCATTAAACAAATCTAGTCAAGATCTGCTCAAATTACAAGACTCTATTTTGAATTCTAGTCATTTGAACTAATATAGATATTCCCTTTTTGCAGTGGGACAGAATCTCTTTGTGTTGGGAGAATTGCAGTCTTTTTCAGATCTTATGGACTTGAAAAGTGTCTCGACTTCTGATGCCTCTGCGATGCCAAGATAGAATTTCATATTTAACGTTTGACACTTTTGACAATGGGGAGTGTGGAGCGAGAGACAACCTTCTCAAGTCTCAAGTGCACATGAAACTTGAATCTGTTGTATTTTTAAGGTGCAAAGGGAAGTCAACAGAGCCTCAAAAATCAAATCATCATTTCAAAGTGTCGGTGCAGCCCCTGAACTCTGTCGCATATCAGAGCCGGAGGAGACTGGCAACTCATTTACATCGTTCAGAAAAAGGCTGATGATCCACTTAAAAAGAAGAAATACCCTTCACAGGACAAGGCATATTATGAATTCTCGTGGTTTTAATTCCAGATTTTAAGCTTGCATCTTGGGGTAAGTATTTCACATAGGCAGTGGAGCGCCATCTGCTGTCAGCAATGGCAATGAACAATGTCAATTAAACAAATGTCTTTATCACGATCTGACACCAAAATGAGTTGGTTAAAAACTGCATAGGAAGAGTCTGGAGTTTTGCCTATGATGCAACAATTCAGGCGAAATGCAACTCTGGATAAGTGAATTAATTAAACAATTGTGAAATGAGGAGTTTTATACTTCTGTTTTTGATCAAATCTTAATTTAAGTCATTTTTAATTTATCTAGATATTCCATTTTGCAGTGTGGATTGCATTACACGGTTTATTCACCCAAATCTCTGAGTATCTAATTAACTTTTTTACGTCATGTCAGCTTCCTTTTACATGCAACATTTTGAGAACATTTTTTTTTTTTTGCATTCAAAGATATGATTTTATTGTAATTGTTAATCTCTACAACAGACAACAGATGTAGATTCAGTTCCCCATGGAGAGTGTGTATTTTCACTGTTATAATACCTATGATGCAACAATTCAGGCAAAATGCAACTCTGGATAAGTGAATTAAATAAACAATCGTGAAATGAGGAGTTTTATACTTCTGTTTTTGATCAGGGGGCAACAATGTGGTTAAAATGTGGGTTCTAAAACGCTCTGCCTATCGATGAATGTCTTAAATTATATATGCGAATGGATCTACACGAGTATCACGTTCATTTTGAAGGCTATTCAAACTAGCTCAAGATCTGGAGATGGATCGGATCTTTAGGGGGGCGGCCGTGGCACCGATCCAGATGAGTTGCCCCGGCGCCGTTGTTTGGGTCAAATGCAAAGGACAGATTCCCTACGGGGACTCTAAACCTTAACTTTACTGCAAATAAGAAGGGGTAAAGTGTCAGAGTGCAGTCCAGTCTGGATGGAAACCTTATTGTGTTGCGTAAAATGCTCTATTACGCGGCGTTATACATATATACAATACATCCGCGTATATTATAACTACTCTGACAAACCAGCTGGACGCGCTTTCCTTCAAAACCAATGGGTAAATATCCAACAAGAAAAGGTTCAAACCAACTACCGTTCGGTTTGGGGGCAAAAACTGAACCCACTTCACTTGCCCCCGCACGTAGTATCATGATCACAGGCCGGCTACCTTGTTTGAACTAACGTACGCAGACCTAGCCCGTGCGTACTTGAAAAACAATCACTCTTTTGTTTAACAGCAGTCATCCACGACATTAAAAGCTTTCCATGACAATAAGTGGTTTGTTAAATGAAAAATACAAAAACAAAGCGCCGAGGTTTGAGTGACTCCTCATGCACGGACGCCCCGCTTGATTAGACCTCTTGATTAGCATTTATAAGAGGCCCCAGCGCTCTATTATATTTGCATTCCTATTTAAGCGTGATTTTACGGAGGGCACGGCGTGATTAAACTTGTCAGGAGCTTGATTGACAGGGTCAGATCTTCACATCGCGGTCGACCCCAAAGAGAAAAGAGGAGCAAGAGGAGATGGAGAGAGAGAGTCTGTTTCCACTCGTCTTTTTTGTCTTTTGCAAACGCTCTCAGGGATGTTTTCATTTAAAGGGAGATTCTGGCTGTCAGGCACAAATGAAACTGGACCTGGAAGTTCAAGATTATGAGACGTGATGGTGCTGCACTGTAAAAATCATTAGCCAAAGCAGCTCAAATGACTTCAATTCACGATGTGCTTTTTAGCAACCTTGAGTAATGTAAATACCTGTAAAACTGTACTGCAGTATCTGAGATCATGTTTTGTATTAAATCCATTAACACCTTCTCTAATAAATACTATGTTACGTTCTGTCCAAACCGTCTTCCAATTATATATGCATAATAATATATATGCAGATAAACACAAATATAAGCAATGCATACTTATAATAATTAATGCACTGGAAAAAATCAATATCTAGCTAAGTTAAAATGACTTAATATTTGATTTTATTTGAGCAGATTCAACTTGACAAGTAAAATGATCTGTGTTTTTCTTAATTCAAGCAACATTAGATTTAGTTTCTTATTTTAAGTGTGTTTTTTTCATATTTTACGTACAAAAAGTCTTGTTCCACTGGAAGATAAGTTATTTTTAGTGATTTTTTTTCTAATCATGATCAGATTTTTCTTAATTCAAATCATCTTGGCTGGATTTTGTTTTTGGCAGTGTGCAATTTCATCTATTAATATTTTTACAAGAGAAAATATGTTTTGGTATTAATTTACCCATCAGTATATTAACAGTGTCTTTTACTTAAGGTTATTTGAATGATTCATTTTAAGATTAAGATCTTGCACTGGGAATAAAACAATATCTAGCTAAATTAAAATTGCTTAAATTAAGAACATTTGATTTTATTTGAGCAGATTCAATTTGACAAGTAAAATTATCTACCAATGGAATACGTTTTTCTTAATTCAAGCAACATTTAATTTATTTTTTTAAGTGCAAAAAGTTGTTGTTTGTCATACCAAGGTGTATTTTCATATTTTAAGTACAAAATGTCCACTGGAAGACAATTTTAAGTTATTTTAAGTGACATTTACTCAAATTATGATCAAATTTTTTTAAATAAATGAATTATACAACCAGGAACATAAAGCAACCGCCTCGACTGCTACAAATAAAAGCTCCGGAGCTGCACTGCAAAAAATATCCACAGCAGTTCAAATGAGTTTGTGTAGCTCGGTTTAGTCGGGCTGGATTCTTCCTGCTGCTTTTGGGCTATTTTAATGTTATTTGCAGAGCATTTTTTAAACCCCGCTCGACAAATAAACACTTTTCTTTGTGCAGAATATTCCAGAGTATGGCATTACGCTTATTTTGTCTATGTCTCTTCCATTTATGGCGTCAGCTCTCCACAGATCTGCGCTATAACTCACCTGCTCGTCCCCTTGGCGACGTTTAATGCCATACTGAGGGATATTCCAGGCAAAGCAACAACATTTCAAGCAGATCACAAGAAAAGTTGCATAGTAAATCTTTAAAAACAATAATACATCACATTTGTATTGAAATGTTGAGGTTTCAATCTGTACCATCGTTCCTTTCAAGCACATTTTACATAGGCAACGTGGGAATAGTGTCTTGCCTAAGGACACAACAGCATGCACTCGTTGCTCTAACTAAGCCACTGCTAAATAGACTGACAAAATATGAACTTGTGCATTAAACAAATCTAGTCAAGATCTGCTCAAATTACAAGACTCTATTTTGAATTCTAGTCATTTGAACTAATATAGATATTCCCTTTTTGCAGTGGGACAGAATCTCTTTGTGTTGGGAGAATTGCAGTCTTTTTCAGATCTTATGGACTTGAAAAGTGTCTCGACTTCTGATGCCTCTGCGATGCCAAGATAGAATTTCATATTTAACGTTTGACACTTTTGACAATGGGGAGTGTGGAGCGAGAGACAACCTTCTCAAGTCTCAAGTGCACATGAAACTTGAATCTGTTGTATTTTTAAGGTGCAAAGGGAAGTCAACAGAGCCTCAAAAATCAAATCATCATTTCAAAGTGTCGGTGCAGCCCCTGAACTCTGTCGCATATCAGAGCCGGAGGAGACTGGCAACTCATTTACATCGTTCAGAAAAAGGCTGATGATCCACTTAAAAAGAAGAAATACCCTTCACAGGACAAGGCATATTATGAATTCTCGTGGTTTTAATTCCAGATTTTAAGCTTGTATCTTGGGGTAAGTATTTCACATAGGCAGTGGAGCGCCATCTGCTGTCAGCAATGGCAATGAACAATGTCAATTAAACAAATGAAGTCTTTATCACGATCTGACACCAAAATGAGTCCAATGTTGGTTAAAAACTGCATAGGAAGAGTCTGGAGTTTTGCCTATGATGCAACAATTCAGGCAAAATGCAACTCTGGATACGTGAATTCATTAAACAATCGTGAAATGAGGAGTTTTATACTTCTGTTTTGATCAGTTAAATGAATTTCTACTCCCAAAAAGTTAAATACACACAATTTGTAAACCTTCTCAAATCATCCAACGCACCTTCCTATTGTGAGTGTAAGCTGTCCGAACTCATGTAGCTGTTCTTTTTGCAGTGTGTAAAACAATAAAAAGATAGACTGGTGGATGTGGCCAGGACAAAGAGGAAAGCGGCTGACTTTATTGGACAGATTTAATTACGCCGAATGAGATTAAGGCCGGCGATTCACTGAGGTGTGAAATTAACCCTTGATTACTGATGAACCACAGAACACGTACGGAAAACAACTGCTAAGAGAAAAGAGTGACCGCTCGCTGACAGCACTTACACCGGATATCACCTTTTTTTTTGGATATAGACGGTTAGTGGGTTATCGTTCTTTACATTCGCCAAAAACAGTATGTTAACGTGGTTCATTTAGTTTCGCTTTCATTTCTGATGCTCCAGTCTCATTGCTCTCTCCCTTCAGAGCGCTATTACAGCACAATCAGCCTTTATACTGCACACTGAATCAGGTTTGTGAAGTTGTAGTGTACAGACGTCCCTGTTTACCCAGTGATTTGTCCCGGTTTTGTACAAGAAATGTCCCAAATATCCCTATTTTGGACTAGTCTGACACTTATTGAAATGGCAACAGTAAAGAGAGGAATATATTTTAGCTAAAATACAGAAAACCGTGCT
>JACN01006184.1:0-11634 GCA_000787155.1 Scartelaos histophorus
TTTTTTTTTTTCATTGAGGACTAAACATTTTACTTATAGGTGCACTGCGTAACTTTTTTTCTGTTGAACTTATTTGTATCCATGGAGATGTTATACTGCAAAAAGCAATATCTAGGTAAGTTAAAATTACTTAAATTAAGTAAATTTTACTTTGAGTAGATTCAACTTGACAAGTAAAGTAATCTACCAACGGAATAAGTTTGTTTCTTAATTCAAGCAAGATTTAGATTTAGTTTTTGTTTTAAGTGCAAAGAATTGTGACTCTATAATGGACGCCACACACTACAGGATTTTTTGGTCTTAAACAACCTTAGACGATCTTACGAGACTTAAAATCTGCATCTCTCAGTCTGCAGTGGATCTGTCTGAAGTTGTGTAAAGTTTTACGAGAGGTGAGTAATAAATTAAATTTGCTCTATGCTGAGTTTGTCCATCGCTCCTCTGCCCTGACTCTGTTTTATCGTCGTGTCGCTGATGTTTGGTGGTTCTGATCTGATAATGACTCCACACATGAGGAGCGCAGCAACTTTAAAGTCACACATGAAGACACAGCCAAAATCGTGCAAATTCTCCTGCAGTGTGTGGCAACCTTGATCTTAAGTGTAGCAGGATACATTTCAATTATAAAAAAGTTTAGTTCCATTGGTTTATCATTTGACTTGTCAAGTGAAATGTACTAAAATCATAAATAAAACATTCTGAATTCAAGTCATTTTAACTTGGCTTGATTTTAGTTTTCACAGCTTTGCCAGAATTGGGCGAGTGGAGTTTTACATTAAAACTTAAGCAGGTGACACCATCAGGCCAAGTAAAAGGTCAGATCTGTGGAGAGGCGAGCCCGCTCCAAGTAAGAATGCAAGTTTTTCATTGTTTTTTCAAGCAGCAAAAAACATGAGTTCAATAAATGGAAGAAGCCATTTATGCTGATTACCGCTGCTCACCGCAAATTTCTCTGATCTAGACAAGATTTTAAATCTTATATCAGATTATTCGTCTTGTTTTCAGGTTTATCATCGACTTACTAGTTCTGAGACTGATTCATTCTTGTCTAGAGGGAGATTTTTTTAAGAGAACTTATCAAGTAAAATGAACTGTCCATGCTGCAAGATAATTTCACTACTTTTAAGTAATTTTTGATAAATTTAAGTGCTTATATTTATATAAGCAATAACATTTTCATAGAGACAAACAGACGGCAGATGGCACATTAGCACTAACTCATATCATGGAAGAAAGAATTTACTATATAAATATAAAATTCAAAGTCAAAGATTTGCTATAAAACTGAGAATTTTAATTTTTAATGTCCAAAATGTGATTAAAAACAATGTTGTAAAGGTCGAATTAATAAGTTAGATGCATTACTTATTGATTACTTGTAAATTTACAATAACCTCTTCACTGTTCTGCCACTAGGTAAGAAAACTTTGCTCAGATTTGGAGGAGGAGGGGGCCGCCCATCGTCTGGTCCAGGAGCCAGTCACCTTGCGTCTTTAAAAACACATTATTCACTCAGGCCAATTATGAAGAGCACAAACCTAAAGACTGAGAGTGCAACGCCTTATTTGTTCCTCTGAATCAATAGGTTTAGGCACAGTCAAACCAGGAATGTTCAGGAGCAAATAGGACGTTGGGCAATTAGCAACACGGATTATAACTGGTTTATATTCGGATTTACGCAACAGGAGGTAAGTCTGATGAATAAGAGGATGAAATATACTGAGGTCGATAGTGCCTTATAATAATATTTCTGGACATAATAATGGAGGTTTATTATTGAATTATAAGTGACCGTAAGGTGATGGGGGAAGTCCTACATGAGTGGTCAACATTTCACAACATGTCTAGACTGTGGTGTGTTTAAACTGTACGTATCTTGGCCTCAGACAAATGGTTTCTGGTGTTTTTTTCTAACGTGATTACTGCAAAAACAGAGCTTGTGGTTAGTTGCATGGGTCACGTGAGATATTGTTAGACTTTTTTAAGATTAATAGACTTTTATGAGCTTTTAACCATGTTGTAACACTGTTCGTTATATTTTGAATCATGCGTGTTTGAGTAATCCTGTATTGTCCTATTTTCACCTACCCCCTATCTCCACCCACAGCTGTATTTACATTTAATATGTTATACATGTTTGATTAAAACATGGCACATAGCCTTATTTCAACAGTAAAAACAATGGAAATGTGCTGCTTTCCACAGTGAAATTACATTATGAAGAGGTGGGGCCCATTGGTTCTGCAGTTTTGACAGGAAGTCAATAGATCTGTTTCCATTATTCTTCTGTTTTGGATGAATATTGCAGTTTATAATGGACAAAATTAAGATTAATGATAGTGTTATAGTTTGATACGCAATACCTGAAAAATGTCTATCTTCTTTAAAGTCTATATTGAAATGCGAAGAATCAACCACTCACTTATGGGGCGTCTCCTGTTTTAACTGTGTTCTAATGCACTTAGGAGGCTGAGAGCTCTTCACATGACACACATTAAGACACAGGGCGGGTCAAGTGGGACTCACATAAAGTACAGGTTCACTCAACTGTAACTAAATAAACCTGGATCCAGATGGAAAAGTACAGAGTGAAAGTTGATCTCACGATAATGTATGGCCCATTTACAATTACACCTGTGTGATCTCCAAGTTTTCAGTCAAGATGAATCTTGTTCAGTGTGGGGAGTAAAGCAGGCGGGTGTTTGGTATCAAAAAGTGACAAGGTGAAAACTGACGTGGTTTTATAGTTTTACCAAATATAAACATTTTAGGTGATCCACTCAATTTTAAAGCAATATTTAAAACTTGTTTAATGCTCATTGTAATGTGCAGCTCAAGACATTTGTTTGGCTTAGTTTACATTATTTACCATAAGGTGTATTGCTCACTGACACTTCAGTACCACTGTACCTAAGAAGAGGATAAGGAAACCCCTTTGCTTCAAATCTGTTTGGGCTCAACACTAAATACAAGTTGTAATTGGCTCTATACACCAAACTGGCAAATAAAAATGTTCACTAATAGCCTTCTAAAAGCTGATCTTTTTGGTTGCCAGTGCTAATATTATGAAGCAGTCTGGAGTCTGGGGCAGAGCCATCACTTATTTGCAGTTCATGCTATTTTATCTCCACTGAAATCCAGTGATTCTTATCCACGTAATGTGCTGTATAAAGTTAACCTACTTATAGAAATGAGCTTATAGATGTTTATTGATAGTAGTTAGTAAATACAGCTTCTGTTTTAGAACAGATGGACTTGTGTTCCTTCATTTATCTCGTCAAATCATTTGTGAAACGAAGTTTAAAGGTGGCAGCATTAAAGGTCCCATATTACACTACTTTCTGATCAATGATTAATGTTGTTTCTTCATCAGAAACAGACCTGGAGTTGTGTTTTGCTTCATTCACACATGTTTAACACACAAAACCTTCAGATTTAGCCTAAGTTCTTCTCTCAAAATAAAAACACTGTGTTCCACCTTGTGATGTCATGTGGTAATACAGGAAGTGCTCCACTGTGTTTTGAAACACCACACAACTTCACTAGAATCATTTGGATAATTTCATCTCTGGAATTACTGATCTCTAGTGAACTAAAGGTAAAAGAAAAGCATGAAAACTGTTGCTTCATGACATCACAAGGTGAAAAAAACATGTTGAGCTTTGGATTTGTAGATAGACAAACATTCTAACATGAAATAAAGCTCACGAGTCAGTTTTGCGTAATATAAGACATGAGTGGCAGCAGTCGTGAGGAGACCCACATCAAATGCCCGACACTGAGGGCGATAATAGAGATGTGACTAACCAGGTTGATTGGAGGCAGATGTTGCCGTTTTGGGAGCTGCTTTCGGAGGCTGCAGTGGAGCCTAATGTGAGATCGATGCAGTGGATCACTTAACGGTGGACGCAGGCAGTCGGTCCCTGGAGGAATTACTGCCAGGAAGAACTCTAAATAGTCTCATCACTGGCTCCACTGTCTTCACAACAACAGACAGGAGAGAGAGAGTGAGGGCTGCACGGTTCACTGGGGGCACAAGATACACAAGATACACCAATTAGATTAAAATTTAGAGTCACATTTTATCTGAATTTAACCCCTGACAAAGTAATGTAATGCATAGTATACTGTATGTACATTGTAGTGTACAAAAAATTGGATTAGTCTTTCATTATCACTTTCAAACCAATTAATATGAATAGATTTTTTAGTAGTGGAGGCAACACTTATCCTTTTTTGCCTTAGTTTTAGCCCAATTTGAGAAAAATGTAGACTCGGTTTGGTCCTAGTCTAGTTCTGATTTAGGCAAGATTTCGTTCCGAGTTTTTGTTCCAGTTTATTCCCAGTTTTAATGTGGAGATTGTGCAAGAATGAACACATCCAGGAACTGAACAAGGATCATTTTACTGTAAGGCAAAAGTGCCAAGCTCACGACTGTACCTTGCTGCCCATTCCCCAGTGATTACAGATATATATGTGATAATATTTCACTGATGTCTGCACTTGAGCGTGTTTGAGACATTTTGTTCAAATATCTGTCTGCTGTTTTTTGTCTTATTGAACAGGTGCTGGCCGCAGACTGAGAGGTCCAGAGCCGGGAACAGAAGACAATTCAGTGAGTCGCTTTATTTTAGAACTAACCTTTTCCTCCCATCCAATGTGTTCTTCTTCTTCTTCTTGACAAATTTAATATTGCGAATTTGCTCTCATTAAATCGAATGATCATTGAACCGGCTTTATTCCAAATCTTTGCTCCAGACCCCAGGATAGACCATATCTGACTCTGTATTTATCATTGTGCCGTCTCCTTTTACTGTTGAGCCTTGCATTTCATTAGGTGGCTGTCACTTGGAAAACACTGCTTCCTTCTGGCAGCGTCAAAGGTGTTAGAATATTAAATCATTTAATCATTCGAAAAATACAATTCGCGTGTGTCTGAATCCCACGGCAGAACACTGAACAGTTGTTGGGCTATTTCACTGTGAATCCGCTGAACAACAGACAGGTCTGAGCTGCCAAACCTGCCATTGATTTAAATGTGACGTTTATCGAGTGCCAGGCAGCGATTCTGTCTTTGGCTCCTCTCTGTGTTTCTGCACATTTCTCAATCCAAGTTTCACTGAACTGTGGTTAGAGGAGATAGATAAACAGCTAAGAAAACTGAAATTCATAAAACGCAGGTACTGCCTCAAATCATTTTGCATAATTATGTCATGCATAGAGGGTCTCAGCTTTGCAAGATCAATTCAAGCTTCAGTAGTTTGCTAAATGTCTCTGCACCCTCCATTTCACACAGCTCACAATTAAATTATTATTTTTAGTTTAGTCTTATAAGTTAAACACTAAACTCTTATTAAATTGGAAGTTTCCAGTGTGTACAAGGACAAATGTATGTTAAGTGTTAAGAAAACTGTTGATAGTCTAGGAGAGGCGATGGCGATACACGCCGCCTACTCCTGTCTCTGCTGGGTGGAAGCAGTAATAAAGAGGAGAGTGTTGTAGATAAACCTGTTGTGGTTGCAGATATGTGACGAGGCGTCTCAGTTCACGGAGGGAGAGAGGCCACGCCCACAGGGATCGTCCCCCGTCGAAGAGTTTCCTGAATCAGACAAATACGACAGTGACAAAGAGGTAGATCATTACACCGCATACAAATTCTGAAAGTACTAATGGACTGACGGAAATATAAGTTGGCAGAGCAGATGCATTTAGGGTGCTGTGTAAATCAATCAATCAAATCTTGCTGTATCTGCCACACTTTACTGAATTCCTCACAATACAATGTACAATATGAAGTTCTCCTTTACTGATGTATTACTGATATATTCAAGAAATAATGTGACCAAGTTTTTTTCCCTGTTCACCTGCAGAGTCTTGCTTTAAGCTGTATTTTTGCACAGAATTATAACTAGACGCACATTCATTTGTATTCTATTGTCTGCCTCCCCTTTTTGAGTTTAGCTACATAGCAAAAGTAATTTACATATTTCAGTTTTTGCCGAATAACAGTTGAGATTATCTTGTTGTTAGTGTGAAGCAGAGCATGACCCTTATCGAAAAAGTGGAAAGAAAGCGAAAAAGTCTGGGCTGGGTTCCATCTTTGACAAGCGCTCGACTCCGAAGATGAGCAAACTGAAGGTGAGACACTCCTCCGGGCTCCGCATCTCCACAGAGCAGCTAAAGGTGACAGCAGGATGTGTGTGTGTCACTGCAGGAGGCCCCCGGCAGCCCCGAAGCAGGAGTCATAGTGAAAACAGCCAAAGACGGAGGAGCAGAGGGTCTGGTGTACAGCGGAGGGGGCAGAGATGGTATCTTTATTAAGGAAGTAGTACCAGAGTCACCAGCTTCCAAAAATCTGCATCTCAAAGAAGGTGAGTTATGTAACAAAAATAAAAGCAAAACGTTCTCTGATTGTTTGTCTGAGTGCTTTCGGAGGGTCACATTATCTGCATATTTATGGAAAACTTGTTTTTGAAGTGCTTAGTTTAACTTTGAAAACAAGAACACAATTTTCTTCCTTTGTTTTAGATGAAAACAAATGCAAATTATTTGAATCAATTTAAGCATCCGAAGGGTTGGTTCAGCTTTGTTTTTTATAATGGGTAAATACAAATGCTCTGCCATCCGTGGGTTTTACACTGATGCAATGAGCACCACTCCCCTGACAATTCTAAAATAAATATTTCATCATTTGAATGGTAAAGTCCTCAAAATGGTCCCTGTAAACTATCCATCCATCCATTTTCTCCCGCTTAATCCGGCTGGGTCGCGGGGACAGCATAGTGGTATTGGATGGAGTATCGAGTCTATTCCTTGAAATTGACAATTTAAATTAACACTAACTAAATGCACTCAATACACAATAACTGTGTATTCAAATTTGTCTGCTTCTGTTTTGCATTTGCAGGTGACCAGGTGCTGAGTGCCACTGTGTATTTTGACAACATACCATATGAAGACGCCATACAAATTCTGGAGCATGCCCAGGCTTACAAAGTCAAACTCTGCTTAAAACGCAAACCAGAAATCACTGAGACCGAAGGAGGAGCCATCGATTCGGACGCAATCCCTGTAACTATTCTTGTGTCTTCTTACATTCACTCAAAGTAGGGATGGGCAATATTGACAAAAATATCATATCTCTCTCTCTTTTTTTTGTCATTATTGATCACAGTATTAAAATAACATTTTAAAAATGCATCAGGAATGTGCTAAAATGTGCTTTGGTTTGGTATCTGGTATTGCACAAAATGTGAGTAGACCAGAAAACTGCAGAAATATTATGTTATTTGGAGATTACACTAGATTTTTCTGCTCATTTTATTTTTACTCTTTTTATGCCATTTTTTAGTGGTTTCATTAAAAAAAAAACTCGTAGTCTAATTATACTCTTCTTCAGTATTATCAACTTTTCTATATATTGCCCACCCCTAACTAAAAGCAATATTTAAGATAATAATCAGATTGTACATTTCTGTCTATAGGAAGATGAAGTACACAAACCTGAGATGAGGGAACCAGGGAAAAAACGAAGAGGAGATGCCCGCATATCGTGGCCTAAGTTTCCATCACTGGGCAGAGGCAAAAAGTCACGGTTTACGAGGTCACACAGTTCATCAGAGGCCGATGAGCAAAGAAAACTCGAGCTGAGTCCAACCACAAGTGACACAGAATCCCCGATAAAAAGTCAAGATGCTCTCAAGGGCAAAAAGAAGCATAAGATAAAACTCCCTGGACTGAAGAGAGGACGGATCAGTTCATCCGAGGACACAGATGCGCAAAATATTCAAACAGAGGAAATGATTTCACCTGAATGCCTGGAAAGCCCGTCGAGAGAAATGCAAGATGCAGAAGAGGAGGTAAAAAAAGGTGACAATGTAAAAGTCGAGGAAAGTGAAACGGAAACTCATAAAACAGAACTGGTTTGTTTAGACACCAAGTTGAAAACTGCAGATATCACTGAAGCATTGGTGGAACAAGAAACTCCTTCTGCCACTGCATCCCCAGATGGTAAGAAGAAGAAGAAAGAACGATCCGAGTTAAAGCTGAAGATTCTAGGGAGAGATAAAAAACACAAAGCAAAGTCATCGCCCAAAAGGTTAAAAACTCTGGGAGCGAGTTTGGACAAAACGGATGATAAGGAAAATGAGAAAACGGAGGCAGTTCCCAGCGGTGCAACAGAAAATATTATGGATGCTGAAGTTCCAAAAATGAGTTCTAGTAAATCAGGTCAGATGGAGTTACGTCTTCCAAAAGTTGAAATTGATATCTCTGATGTTGGGATTATATGCAAATCTAATGACAAGAAAGGAAAAGGCACAGAGGAAAAGCAAGCAAAGACAGGATTCAAACTGCCTAAAGTTGGTCTAACCGACTTTGCAACTGAAGAAATCATAAAAATAGATATGAGTGTTGAAGGAAGCAAGACGAAGGACAAAGATGACGCATATGACAGGCTTTCAAAAGGCACCGAACTTCCAAAACGTGAAGATATTGAAATTCCAGGTATGGAGGATGCGTCAAAGATAACAAAGGATTTCAAGGAACCGAGAGCCCCTTTGGCGACCATTTCTGATGCAGAACTCCAAACAGAAACTGTTCAGCTGTCCATAGACGTGGACAGTGTCAAAGAAGCTGTGTCAAAGTTGCCTGGGTATAAGTTGCCAAAGGTCGACGTGTCTGGAGTACCGATCCCAGATGAAATCACTGTGATAGACGCCAACGCCCAGAGAATATCAGTCAAAACGCCAACAAAAGGTAAACATGAATCAAAGTCAGTCTTCACAGAAATGTCAAAAACAACAATCAAACTACCAAAAGTCAAAGTTGATGTAAGTGGAGGTGAGATCGTATCAGAGACAAAAGTGGGAGTGAAGAAACCTGAACTGGACTCCAGAGATGTAATATCGACGAAGGCAATCATTTCTCAGACAGTAGAGGTTGAAAAGGTACAAAAGGAATCCATTAAATTTTCAAGTGAATCTGTGGAAACGTCAAAAGATTTAGACATCAAGATTAAACCACCTAAAGTAACCATGCCTGATTTAAGCATTTCAAAACCAGAGATCAAGATGCCTGATTTTAAAGTGGATGTGACGAAGAAGAAGGATGACAAGGTACATGTGGAAAGAACGATATTTCTGCCAGGAGAGAAAATTGATGTCAATGTGCCAGATGTGAAAACCTTGCCCATTAAAGGTGAATTTGAGATCCCAAGTAAAGACATTGATGTTAAGTTGAAGTTGGAGAGTGAAGACGTTAAAGTGAAAGGTGGGAAGGGTGAAGTAAGTGCTGGTGGGGTAGAGATAAAAATGCCTGAAATACAAGAAATAGGTGACAAATTTAAAATGCCAACTGTTGGAATCACTATGCCCAAAGTGAAAGGGGGTAAAGGTTCAGAGGTGGATATCGGTGGAACTGTAGATGTGTCTCTTCCAGAGGTTGAATTCGACAAGCCTAAATTAGAATTCAAATCACCCCAAATTGAAACTGACAAAGAAGCAAAATTTGGGATCAAACTGAAAAGCCCTGAAGTAAATTTGACAAAGAAAGACATTGACGTCACACTACCAGAGGGGAAAATTGAGGTGCCTGATGTTAAGATTGCAGGTGACCTAGAAGCCCAAGGAGGGAAATTTAAACTCCCCAAACTTGGTCTTAAAATGCCCAAAATGAAAGCACCAGAGTTGGATGTGAGTGTTTCAAATGATGTCGATGTCACTCTACCAGATGTTAAGGCAAAGGTGGAACTGCCAGAAGTACCTGCAGCTGATGTAACTGTTGGAGCAGTGGAGCTTTCAATCCCAGAACAGAAGATAGAGGTGAAAGCTCCATCCATTGAAGCTGATATTGAAGGAGGCAAGTTTAAAATGCCAAAGCTTGGTGTTAAAATGCCCAAAGTAAAAGGACCTGAAATTGATATAAGTTTGTCAAAGAAAGATGTGGCTCTACCGACAGTCGATGAACCAAAGATAGATTTTTCAAGCCCAGAGAAAAAGATTGAGGTAAAAACTGAAGGTGAAGTTGATGGACGAGGAGGCAAGTTTAAAATGCCAAAACTAGGAATCACAATGCCAAAAATCAAAGGACCGGAAATGGACGTAAATCTCTCAAAGAAGGATGTTGATATAACGCTTCCTGAAGTTAAAGCTGACATTAAAATGCCAGATCTGAAACTTAAGGATTCATCTGCCAACGTTGATATATCAGCACCGGAAATAGGTGATGTAAAACTAAAAGCTGATGCTGAAATTGATTATGGGGAGGCAGATACAAAAGCGGGCAAGTTTAAAATGCCAAAGTTTGGAATATCTATGCCAAAAGTAAAAGGACCTGAAATTGACTTTAACCTATCAAAGGAAGATAAAGAACCAGCAGATATTAAAGCAGAGGTGAAGGTACCTAAAGTTGACATCACTGCTGGTAAAGTTGATGTTCCAAACGCTAAAATTGAAATGCAAAAACCAAGTGTTGAAATAAAGCCATTTGAGGCAAAGTTGGATATTAAAAAACCTGAAATCAAATCACCAGAAGAAAATGTAGAAGTTGAATTACAAAGTGGCAAGTTTAAAATTCCGAGGTTTACCGTCTCCATACCAAAAGTGAAAGGACCAGAAATTGATTTAAGTTTACAAAAGACAGAGATTGATGTAGCATTACCAGAAGCAAAAATAGAAGTGGAACAGCCAAAAGCTCCTAAAGTTGATGTGGGGGTGAAATCACCAGAAATGGACGTTGATATTGAAGGACAAGGTGGAAAGTTCAAGCTACCAAAATTTGGAATTAAAATGCCAAAAGTTAAAGGACCAGAAATTGATATCACTCTTCCAAAGAAAGAAGTAAAATCACCAGAAATAAAAGCAGACATCAAGGTTCCCGAGGTCCCTAAAGTGGACGTAGGTCTCGAAGGTAAGGTAGATGTTAAAATCCCTGAAGCAAAAATTGAAGTTGAGAAGCCTACTGTTGACATAAAACCACCGTCTGGTAAAATAAAAATTAAAGCTCCAAAAATCGATGTGTCAGTCACAGAAGATTCGCCATCCAAATTTAAAATGCCAAGTTTGGGATTCTCAGTGCCAAAAGTGAAAGCACCAGAAACTGATCTTTCAAAAAAGGATATCGATGTGACCCTACCAGATGCCAAGGTTGAGGTTGTTCTTCCTGAAATATCTGGAAAGGCTGATGTGAAAGCACCAGAGGTAGAAGTTAGTACTAAAGGTTCTCCTTTAAAATTCAAAATGCCCACATTCAAGTTACCAAAGTTTGGAGGTTCGATTGAAGAAAAAGATTCTGAGATCAAAATAGAAGGGGGTGATCTGACTGTTTCAGTTCCAGAGGCTAATATTGATCTGCCTAAAGTCAGTGCAGAAGTTACTCTACCAGAAGTTGAAGTCAAAGCCCCTTCGGGTGAAGTGGTGATAGATCAACCATCAGGTTTGGAGATAGATGCAAAATTTAAGAAGCCAAGATTCTCAATGCCTCGCTTTTCCTTTTCCAAACAAAGTGTGCCAGCTCCAGAGGTTGATATCAGTGGTCCAGAAGTGGATATTCCACAACCAGAAGGAAAAGTGGAAGTGAAAGGAGACATAGATGTGAAATCCCCAGAAATTGATGTTCAAATTGATGGACAAGGAA
>JACN01105891.1:0-15023 GCA_000787155.1 Scartelaos histophorus
ACCAAGGTCAAAGATCAGCACGTTCCTTTCAGCGCCCATCTAATACACATTTAAAATGAGAATTTGAAAATGCAACTTAATAACTACATTACTTACAGCTTTAATTAAACATAAACACTGACTTCATAATGGACAAATGGTTAAGAATAAGTTAGGCTTAGTAAATACAGAGTTAGGCACACATCATTATGCCATTAAGTAGCTACAAAGCCTGAATTGTTTTATATGTTCATTATAAATTAAACTTTATATTAACTACACCTTAATTAGCCATGAACAAAGACTTTAACTATAGACTTTACATAAAATATTGTGTTTATTTCAGTCAGAACCGTTACCTTCTTGTCCAGGCCATAAGCAATAGCTGCAGCAGTGGGCTCATTGATGATACGAAGGACATTAAGGCCAGAGATGGTGCCAGCGTCCTTTGTAGCCTGACGCTGGGAGTCATTGAAGTAGGCAGGTACAGTGATTACAGCATTTGAGACATTCTGAAAGGAAAGTCCAAATTAGTCAGGTTCACACCTTCGAAAATGTCATTACTAAACCATTGCAAATTGCAACTTACTTTTCCGAGGTAGGCTTCAGCAATCTCCTTCATCTTTGTCAGCACCATGGAAGAGATCTCCTCTGGGTAGAATGATTTTGATTCTCCTTTGTACTCCACCTGAACTTTAGGGCGGGTGTTGTCGTTTATGACATTGAATGGCCAGTGTTTCATGTCCGACTGAACTACACCGTCATCAAATCTTCGGCCAATTAGACGTTTGGCATCTGCAAGAGTAATATTTAATTAATACAAATTATCAAACACATGTTTTAAAGTCACTAATGAGATCACTCAGACATCCAAGGAAGAATTAAACCATCTTTGGCAGTAAGCCTCTGGTGGAAACTACGAATGGCGGTGTAAGCTTCATCACAGTGACTTAATGGGTCAAAGTAATCAACAGTGCTTACCAAAGACTGTGTTTGTGGGGTTCATGGCCACCTGATTCTTGGCTGCGTCGCCGATCAGCCTCTCTGTGTCTGTGAAGGCCACATAGCTGGGTGTGGTCCTGTTACCCTGGTCGTTGGCAATGATCTCCACTTTGCCATGCTGGAAGACCCCTACGCAGGAGTAGGTGGTCCCCAGATCAATGCCGACTGCTGGTCCCTTTGACATTTTTACTAAAAATGGTAAAAGGGCACGTTAAAACTAGACTCATCTCACATGTACCATTTTACAAACCAGTGTCATAAGACTCAGATTTAAACAAAACTTTACTATCCTTTGAGATGGACATTACTCCCACACTTGAAAAATCCAAGTGTTTGTTTTTTAATTTATCATGAACAGATCCTAGATGACTTTAATGAAAAGGTTTACTTAAGGCAGATCTGGGCATTGTACAGCTCCCAGGCCACATGCAGCACTTTGACTGATCAGCCAGTTTAAGATGACTTGAGTTAAACTTTTTTTATAATTTTACCTCAAGTGTGGCCTTAAGTTGCATTTCAGTTTTCAATAATTTTGTAAAAGCAATCTCACTTTTATTGCATAGTCATAACACCTTTTCCAGCTTGTCAAAGCAATGCAGTAAGATTTATAAAGGAAAAATGGCGACCTTAGATATTCACATGACAAATGAGGTCTCAAACGCCCTCAAAATGACATTAAATCCTTTGATCAAACAAGATGTTACGGTGTTCTGCCTTTGTAGGACAGCTCGGC
Source organism: Scartelaos histophorus (assembly GCA_000787155.1). Lineage (NCBI taxonomy): Eukaryota > Metazoa > Chordata > Actinopteri > Gobiiformes > Gobiidae > Scartelaos > Scartelaos histophorus. The sequence continues at coordinate 1,715 of JACN01105891.1, forward strand.
CCTCAATTTTTCTGTTTTTCTTGTGTCCCCGTGGGGTGAAAAGAAAATGCCCACCCCGCCTTAAAATTGATTGTTCAAAGTGGACAAAATGTATCAAGGGATAAGGAAGCAGTTGAAACGAACTAAAGCTACAGAAAAAGCCATTTAAGATGCAAAGTAATATGCAAACTAAGATACAATAACCAAGATGTCCAAGTACAAAGGGCCACGAGGAAGTGAACAATGTGCGCATCTCCAGTGCGCAGCTGCGGCGGATTGTTCCAGAACATTCCGCAGAACTCCCCTCCCCCAACCCACTGTTAGCTAACACCACATGTACTGATGCTGTACTGCGGCCAAGCATCCCTCTGGGTGTCCTCACAAAGTACACATGTAAATATCACGAACAAAAATACTGCAATTAAATCCTAAATCAATAACCGTTAAATAATGAAAGAGGCGATGAGCTCATGAGAACAATGGTTTGCCTCGAATCTATCTAAAACACAATCTAAAACACACATCAAAATGTAGAATGACAAGAATAATATTTGCTGTGGCCTCACCAAATAATCGTGTTGGAGAAGATGAAACTGATGCTGAATCGTGGTGCACAGGGGACGGTGTTGTGTCCTTGCCGGTTGGAGAAGGGAAAAGGGAGGAAGGGCGGGCGAGACACGTTGTATTTATAACCGGCACGGCGGCCAATCAGAATCGAGTTCAGTGGCGCCTCTGAGCACATCGGACCAATGGCGACGCGCTTCATTGATGACGTGCAAGCCCAAGAGGTTCCTGTTCCTGGTTGATTGTGAAATTTCCTAAGAGCTCGTCGCATGTTTCGGTTTACAGTAAAAGCAGCTACAGCCTCCCTTTTGATTTCCTGGACTGCCATGCGTTATAAACACGTGATTTGTACATAGAAAAGAGCTCAATTTTGATATTTTCTCTAGTTTTTGGGTGTACTGTATTCATATGTTCTTAGGTACTTATTGTTAGCGTGACCAGACGTCCCTATTTACCCGGGACAGTCCCAGTTTGGAGCCCTGTGTCCCCTGTCCCAGCAAATTTATCCAAAACCAGTGATTTGCCCCAGTTTTATACAACAAATGTCCTAAGTATCACTATTTTTGACCAAATTGATCCCTACCAATATTAAAGATGGGCATAAATTGTCATTTGTTTTGGTAAAATACAGAAACGCTGCGTAAAAATGACTGAAACAGAAAGAAAATGCGTCTACTGAGTCACATGTCATGAATGAATCTTCGTAATTACGCACACAGTTCACAATTATTACTAAACTCCTAACCAGAGCTGTCCCAGTGTTTTATTTTGAAAATCTGGTCACCCTATTATTGCAATTTATTAGTTTTCCTCGGGATCAATAAAATATCCATCTTTCTGTTTTACCTATATATTATTAAAAAGTGTTATTGAGTCCATTGAGTCTGTCTATTTATATATCTGTCTGTCTGTTACCTATTTATTAAAAAAATATAATAATAATCACATTCTTGCAGTTTTCGAAACCAATTTCCTTATTACTGAATTGGCAGTGAACTACATAGATATAGACCTATTAACAAACAAGACAATGACAATGCATATACGAAAATACAGTTTAATTCATCTCATACAATCAATAGACAAACCTACTATATACATAATGTACAGTACACTTACAGTCATCCGTGTATCTAGTGACTTTTACTTTTATTACTTTTATACACGAAAAGACACATATGACAGAGGGACCAATGAATGTTTGTAGATTATAGCTCTGTTTCCTTGATGGGTTTCGGAGCCGACTGTAGAGAATGTTGTGTTGCAGAGTTCTGTTCATTGCTCATATTCTCTGGAGATGTCATGGCAGCTGGGTTTGTCACTGAGGTGATGACTGTTGGTTCTTGAATGACGTACTGTGTTTTGCCTGTGTTGAAGAATCCTGTCAAACAAAGATATACAGTTCAAACACTGACTCATTTGGAACATTTTCTCTCCTTAATACTGGTCACTGGGTGTGTTTACGTGCCAGTTACTAGGATAAATACGGTTAGTTTAAATGTTTATCTAAGGGAGAAAACAGCACAAAGGTTCCCTTGTTGAGATTTCTAAATTGGGTTTTGTTATCAGAGTAAGCTTCATAACACTCACATTCCTCACATTTACATTTCACAAGTTATTCACACATGTTTAACACATAAACCCTGCATATTTAGAGGGTGAGTTCTTCTCTCAAATGGAAAACACTCTGTTTCAGCTTGTGATGCCATGTGACAGGAAGTGCTCCATTGTATTTTTAATCTCCATAAATTCCATACACTTTCACTAGAATTTAGAGTTGGACAGTTTCAGCCCTGGAATTGCCAATCTATACTGAACTAAAGGTAAAAGGAGCTGTTCACTTGAAAATGACCATTTTAAGACATGAGGTAGAACAGAGTATTCTGAGCTTTGGAGATCTACACAAACTACTAGTAAAGGATTACTAAAACATGTGACAATGAAAAAAAACACAACTCCAGGTATGTTTTTGATCAGGTAAAAACATTATAACATGGGTTAAAGCTCAAAAGAGTTAATTTTATGTAATACATGCCCTTTATAACATAAATATACCTTAATACTGCACTGCATTGCACTGGGTTATTCTCACTGCCAATAATTAAGTGGAGCAGCTGTCAGTGGCAGCTGACGCAGCTCAGGACTTCTATCAATGTCATGTGACTCTGAGCTGTGACTGTTTACAAAGGTATCGGCCTCATTAAGTATTTATTTAACACATCACGTGATCTTAAGAGTAAAATAACATTCAATCCTTAAACAGGTGACTGGTTACTCACCTCTTCTCTTTTGGGTGTTTTTCTCCTCTTGGCTTGATTTTGATTTACTGCTGGATTCAGATGTGTTCGTGTCATCATTCTCTGTAAAAAAAACAAAGAAAAAACAAAATTTTAACATATAATTTGACTTTTTGTACACTCTGAAAAGTTTGGCTACACCATCATATTCAATGTTTTTTCTTTATGTTTACTACTTTCTACATTCTATATACATACAGAAAACATCACATATATGAAGCAAGTCATATGGAATTATATATGAGAGGTGCACCCAAGCTTTTCTCTGGTAGTCTAGTAGTTAATATCACTTGACGTCGTATAAAATGTTAGATTAGACGCTAGATTTAGAGATTGAATTTTCTGTACCTCGTTTCCAGATGAGATGTGCTCTCCTCAGCTTGATGCCGATAAACGTCACCACCACCAACAGTCCGATCATGAGGCAAGTGATCAAGAAGATGAGAAGAGCCGCATTTCCTTCTTTTCCTTTCCGCTTTCCAATATCAAAGTCATCCGCTGTCAAAGTACATCATAAATATAATATTAGGCTTAGCTCATTGGACACCTGTTTTATTTTATGTTTAGAAGAAAAACAGATGAAGTTCTCTACCTGTACTGTTATTTGTTGCTTCACTGGAGGAAATGTTCACGGTAAACCCTTCAAAAACAGAGACAGAATGAGCTTAACTAGTCTGACCTCTTAATGTAAATCTGTGACTATGTGTAGTTCCCAATGTAAAGCACTAGATGTCAACAAAAAACTTACAGTCGCCCGTAGTGTTGAATGTTCCGCTTTGTTGAGTGGTTGAGTCGCTCGTTGAGAGTTCTGACAAAGAGAAAATATTAAATTTAACGGCGTCACTTGTATTTTTGTAAATATATGAAACGTGTAAAGCTAAAATACATTTGGATATTAGTAAGGAAATGGCCAGTTTCAACACCACAATATTAATAAAACAGTTTCTTTCATATTAGGTGGTCTTGAAGTATAAAAAAGCCATTGTAAAACTATTCAGGGAAGGTCCAATTGTGCTTTTTTGCATTTGCTTTTTGGTTCAATGCTTGTTCATATGAGTATCTAGTATCGATACTTGTTTTAATATCAATTAGGAAAGTTTTGATACAATAATACAATGTAAAGAAACAAGCATGAAGTCTCTTAGATAGACTTGTAATCTCAATTTAGACATTGCACCACATTCTGAGTTAAAATCGAAAACTTGGTGCATCTGGCCTTTCTGAAACGCCTCACACAGGAAGCCCTTTATGTGGTGCTCTGTATGGTGATGCACGACGGTGGTGCAACATTGTTTATTCGTGTCCATATATGGATACATTTTATGCACTTTCAAAAGTATAAAATATATTTACCGCTGTTGTTGAATCGAGAAGTGTTCATAGGGAACCCTGTAGTTTCATCAGCGTCTGCAACAACAATACAGCTACCATTTAAAAGTGTCAGTTCAGTTCACTGCCAAAACTAGGGCTGTAAAAATCTATTTTCAATCAAGATAAAGATTTATACATTTCTAATTGTCAATGATCAGTATGTTTTTTTTAAAGGAGAGTTCTACAGTCAATCCTCAAACTTCAGGGGAGCAAAATTTACTATTTTTAGATTAAACTGCAATAATTAATCTGTAATGTCTGAAATAATGGTAAATCGTTATAAGGAAAAAATCTTGAGTATCGCCCAGCTCTAGTCAAAACTTTTAACATTTGCAATATAAGAAAACATATTTTTTGAGGACGTGAAATATAACAAGTCTGTGTATGCTCACCTGTACTAAACTGTGTAACGTTTCTAGAAAACTCGTCTGTTATGGGTAGAATTGTTGGTTGAGTCGTTGTCTCTGGTGTTCTGGTTGTGTTTTTTGTAGTATTTCTCATTCCTGTATAAGACACACACAAAAATTCAGTATTTGTATTATATGTGTTAAAAAAAAGTGCATGAACTGTATTACTTGAACTTTATTAACCTACACCTAACCCATACATGCACATTTAAATGAGGATTTTGATACTAAACAAGAAATAATGCATCATACCAATTTTTATGTCATAATACAAATGGTAATAAAACTAATAATAAAAGAATGAAAATGCAATAAAAAATAAATAAAAGGTATAAATTGATATTTCTGCATGTTTGTGAGTAATTTTATGGTACTTTAACCTTTATTTGGTTAGGTGTAAGCTAATAAAACCTCAAATAATACACTTAAAGGCACGTTTTAACCCATTTATATAGGACTGTAAAAATATAATCTAAATACTGTTATCAAGATAGTTGGAAGATATTATGATTTTTTATAAATATCTATATATATAAAATGTACCTGTAGTAAACTGTGGAACAATGGTAGTAAATTTTGACGTAAGATCCTCTTTTGGTGTCGTGGGGAATTGAACAGTAGTTGCTTCTTCTGTAGTTGCTGGTGCTGGTGTTGTTCTTGGTAAGATGGTCGATTTAGGATGTTGTTTTCGTTCTGTTCAAAAACACGTGAAATTCCACTGATGCTTTCACACAGAAAATAAAACTGAAAGTGCACTCTAATTTATTACAACAAATTTGGTGGTTCCCACAACTTTTTTTAGAATCCCATTGCATTTACAAAAGAGGAAGCAGCCCGTTAGAAGGGATTTTTATCTTAGTTTCTTAATCCACCTACGCATGTTATGGGGAAAATATTTGTAATGATACCAAACTTTTTTTTTATCTTAATTTAGCATTTAAAGGTTCAATATTACCCTATTTTCTGATCAAGTGTAATAATGTTTTCTCATCAAAAACATTCCAGGGGTTGTGCTTTGTTTCAATCACACACGTTTAACACACAAACACTGCATATTTAGGCTTATTTGTGTTTTTCTCTCAAACAGAAATCCCTCTGTTCCACCTGATGATGTCATGTGGTGATACAGGAAGTGCTCTACTGTGCTTTTAAACTCCATGCAGCTTCATTAGGATCATTTAGATCATTTCAGCCCTGGAATCTCCTTCCATCTCAAGTGAACTAATGATAAAAGGTAACTTGAAAATTACCACAACATGACATCACAAGGTGGAGAGACTGAGATTTTGAGATTTGGAAATTAATGGACCAACTAATAAACCAGGATTATTTAAGCATGTGGGGAAAAACACAACTCCAGGTATGTTTTTAATGAACGAACGTCATTCTAACATGGCTAAAAGCTCAGAGGAGTAAAATTGGGGTAAAATAGGAACTTTAAGGTTGTACTTACTGTTTGCTCTAATTTTTACATGGCCAATCCTGGGCTTGGAGTGCAGATCTGGATGTCGAACGATGCACTTTATAGCGAAGGGCTTTTCTGCTTTCTTAACATAGATGGTCTCAATAGTTTCATATTTTTTGTCTTCGCGGATGGTCTGTGGATGACCTGTGGAGAAAAAGCAAGATTATTCATTAGATTTTAATATATATTATTTATAATAGCATTTTTAATCAAAGTTTCTGTTTATTTTTTATTGCATATTTGTAATTTCCTTGAACTATGGGTTGAAATTTGCAATTGTGGGACAAATAAAGTGGCAATATTGAACAAAAAGTAATATATAAAACAGATTAAATAATGCTTTTTCAGTAATCTAATGAGTTATACAAAAGTACTGGACCCTGAAGTATAGTTACTGAAACAAGACTCGATATAAAATAAATAAATAATGCATTTCTTTATTGTTTTGTGTGTTTATTTCGTTATGTGAAAACTCACCATAGCGAAATTCTCTATCCTTGATCTGGAAGGAGACGTCTGGTGGAGGATAGTTGGCAGCAGCTGTGCACCTGACGACAGTCCACTCACCATCGGCTACTGACTCAATTCGGGGCCCGTCTATAATAAGAAACATGATGAGAAATAATGACAACGACTGACCATTTGAACTCTGTTTCGTCAGACTGGGAATGGACATATTACAACATTAAAAGTGAAAACAACAACAGAAAGAGGCAGTTTTTATGGCTTTTTTGTTTGTATTACCTCATTAATGTACTGAGGTAATGTTTAATTTCAATAAGAGCATTTTAGTTTATGAATGTGATACTGTATCTACCCAGTATCTACCCTGTATCTACCCTATATGTGAAGAAATTCCAATTGTTGCTTTATCAGTTTTCTGTTCGTGAGATTTTCAACCTCCAGTCAAAGCTATAATAATATAAATATAATATAAATACAGAAATAGCACTGACCTAACACTGTAATCTTCACTGTCTTGGCTACAGCCTGCTTGAGGTAATGGTTGCAGACGTAGTTTCCTCCATCGCTGAAAGTAACATTGGAAATACTGACTTGGAATTCAGACTCGGACAGTTTCTGGACTCTGTAGCGTTTGTCTTTCACACCTGTTATAAGAAAAAAAAGAAAGAAAGACAAAAAAAAACCATTAAAAAGGATAATTTGGACTTTGTTGCACACAAAACAGACTGCATCATTTTCACCTTGAATCATGTTGAAGAACATAACATTACCATCAGGATTCCTCCACTCCACGGGGTATTCGGGGGGCTGCCTTGTAAGTGGGCAGCTGAGGCGTAGTGTTTGACCTTTTATCACTGTCAGGTGTTTCCAAACGGCGAGCGACACTGAGGGAAACAGACATGTAAAAAGTTTAAAAACACTAAACTACAGATATTAAAATATTCACCTCAAAAGTAGGAATGAAACGATATCCAAATGTCTCACAATATTTCATGTATCTCAATTTACTGTGGTATTTTGTGAAGGCTAACAAGACAGTGAATATGCTTTTTCTTTCTTTTTTGAATGCCTTTTACCTTTTTGGGCTATTTTTGATGAGGAAACAACATTATAATAGCACATATGGGTCCCCTTTCCCCTCTCTGACAAGCCACATTATGCACGAGCACCAAAGATGACCACACAAAACTGTGAAGAGGTTAAGTTGCAAAATGACTCATGAATTCCTACCACTATAAAAAATAGCATATGCAAAAAAAGGTGAAAGGAACATAAAGCCCCCTCTCTACTGTATCAAGCGTGTGAAAGGAAACTGTGTGGTCAGCTTCAACCTGACAGAAAAAATGGGGGCGACACAAACTGTTCTGGTTTGGTCTTTTTCCTCTGGGGTTAAAACACCTGAGGGGGCACGATGACACCAGTAAATAAATATACACATTTTTACACGGGGGTGGACAAGATACTAACCTTTACTATGTGTGAAATGGAAATGCCTAAAATGGCACAATTAATCATAATCATGTTTGCTTAAAGGACCCATATTACACTATTTTCTGTGTTATAATATTGTTTTCTCATCAGAAGCAAACATGAAGTTGTGTTTTGTTTCATGTTTAACACAAAAACCCTGCGTATTTAGGCTCAGTTCATCTTTCAAAGAGAACATACACCTTGTGATGTCACATGTGGTGCCCCAATGTGTTTTTAAACTCTGAATTATTTGGATAATTTCAGATCTGGAATTACCAATCTTTACAGAACAAAACTACACTTCATGACATCACAAAGTGCAACAGTGCATTTTTGAGCTTTGTAGATGTAGTCAGACCAATACTAAAGTAAAACACAAATAAAGGTATGTTTATATGCTAAGTAAACATATTACTTATAATTATGAATATTATAAATAATTATCATTTCTATGTGATAAATGCTTGGACTTTTCATTAAAATTAGTACAAAAAATGTACAAATGTTCAGTGTCTAATTGTGCTTTACTGTGGATTATACTATACTATATAAAACTATAGGATATGGTAAATATGTTAAATTAAAAAATGGTTCAATATCTTAACAATTTAATATCACATTTAGAATAAAATAACTTAAGTAACAAGTCCAAAGTGTATTCAGTGGTATGTGATCAGTCCTATTGGTTTTTAAATGTTCTTTAATAAATGATAAGAATATTATCTTATTCTGTGTTCAAGCTCAGTGTTTAAAGCGCTCACCCACCAACCCCAAACTCAACAGACTGAATCGCTGCTTCAGCCAGTGCATAAACTGTGCATAAACCTTGCCTAGTGCCAGTGTGATGTGTGACTGATGAAGGAGGTCAGACTGGCAGCCTCACATCTATCTGTCTGCCCCAGGGCAGCTGTGGCTATAGAGAAGACCACCACCAAGAGCAGAGTGAACGAGTCAGACTAAACCGACTACAGTGTGGTGTCAGGATGTTTTTAAGACCATAAAGCACAATATGAACGGCATTATTAGGATAATATTATTTCAACTGTTTACTGTTAATCACACAGCTGTAATTATTCCAGATTTTAGAATGTGATGATGTTATGGTCCCTGACGGGGAACAACAGACACATTTCCAGATTGTTAACATTGTACTTTGCCGTGCAGTATCTAAAAATGTAAACGCACAAACATTTTAACATTTAACAATATTAATTTTAGCTGTCAGCCCTTTGTATTAAATACTATATGAAATGTAGAGATGTCATCTGAAACACAAGAGTTTATAAACTCACCCTGTAGTTGTAGCATGAGGACACAGAGCTGCAGTTTCCTCTCCATCTCACCGGTGAACACACAAATATGAGTCTGTATTTCCTCTTCTCTTCACTTTTAAATGTGCTCCGCCATGTCGTAGACGGGCACTTCCGTGACATCACGACCATGTGGTTTCCACTGAGTTTCGCTTCTTCTTGCTTCTGTTAAACAACAAGGGGTCAAAATGTCATTGCTTTTTGTCTGAATATAAGAATTTTCTTTGAAGTCATGTGTTCAAAATAAGTTTTTGTCCCTGTGGGGATATTTGTCCTCTGCATTTGTCCCATCCTGCCACAGTGCAGGACCAGGACCCATCTCCAGATCTTTAGCTCGTCTTGCTCAGGACTAGCTCAGCTGGAGGATTTTACCTCTGGGCATGTTTTGGGTTGATGAGGGAAACTGGAGTGTCCAGGAGACACTCTCCAAGAAACAGTGAGAAACAAGCAAACTCCACACGGAAAGTCCAGACAAACCAGGAACCATCCTGCTGTGAGGCAGAAGTGCTACACACACTGTGTGTGTCCACTGTGGTTTATCAAATAGACTAGTGTCTTACACGGGACACTTAAATGTTGATAGTGGCAGAGGCCTAATGTGAAATGAAAGTGAGACAATCAGCCAACTGTGCCTGTAGTAACATGAGCTCTTCATTACATACCAAAGTACAAGTCAAATACTTTGCTGATATTGATCCACGCCCTGAGAAAACTGCTTGTCACTCAGTCATTATAAAATGTCTCTGCATTTACAGGGCAGGGCACCTGAGAACCATCGAGAAGAGAGTCATGTTAATAGTTCTTATGACACCCATAGTCATTTAGTAACACAATAAAAAGGCAAAGATTACATATGTATTACCTGCACTTGACTATCTGTCCCCAAATGGCATAAAAAGCCAAAGATTACTGCACTTGACTATCTGTCCCCAAATGGCAAACATGTTCAAAATATTTTTACTGATAACAATTCTAATTCTTACTTTTTTGTTATTACAAAAACATTAGACATGATGGGCCATTTATTTTATAATTTGTTGATTCATTTCTCAAGTTGATAATCCAGAAAGCAGAGCGAGCCTCACATGAGTCTCTTATTGGCGTTGCCAGTTTCAGTGCTGAAATCAGTTGCTTTAAACTTAAAATGCCTCTGTGATCTGAATGGTCACTGCCTAAAGCCCAGCTCCTGCAGTCAGTCATGAATCACTGCTGGTGCAGCCTCTGCAGCTCAAGGAAAGAATTCTGGAGGGTCTGAGTTTTCACATGAGGCACTGCTTCTCCATATTATGAGAAAAACTTGTATGTGTCTTCTATCTGGAAACAATTTTCAATTGTTATTGTAATTTCCTTGTTGTTTGGTTTTGTTTTGTTTATCACTTTAGTGATAAACAAAACAAGAGGCTTATCACTCTAGTCACCAGTACTATAACATATGACTAAATATAGATGTTTATTGCTTTAAACATATTGTAAGATGATCTTGACCAGATGGTGTCACCTACTTGTCATCACTGACCACTTAGATAAGTTTAATGCCACAGAGTGGAATATTCCTTGTAAAGCAGTAACATGTCCAAGTCAAACAGATGACACTTGTCACCAGAAATGTTAATCTACATAGTGCATCTTTAAACTATTGCCAACATAACGACATTGTTACAAAAAGCAGTCGTACATGCCTCATGCAGCTGATGGAAAGCCCTAGAAGCTCCAGCTCCTTCTGACATGAGCAGCGCTCAGGAAGCCGCAGCGGCCTGAGCCAATCCCGGGCCCGGGTCTGGTCCAGAAGGTGCTAGAAGCGCAGAGTCCAGCCCGCCCTGCGCGCCCATTGGCTGAGGCGCGCTGCGTTTGGCACGACTCTACACATAATCCTCCGCTTGTCTCTGCGTTTTCATATTATCCCCAGACACAAGAGAGACGTGTGGACTTGAGACATCGGGACAAGCAGCGTTTATAAGGTAGGACTGATGAGCAGGGGTTTATATTACGCACATGGAGGATGAAGACACGTCGTGTTATGGTCACGTTATCCTCGTGGACGCAGTGTTATCATGCAGCTATTCTGATAGAAGTTTCCAGAAGTTCACTATGAGGATTGACACCCAAAATAACGAATATATTTCTCAGATAGTCAAACCATATGGACTGTTTAGGATTTACAGAGTAGTGATCCGGGAATTAGCGCGTAAATAGCATCATGGAGCAGGATGGATTTTGCAAACTCCTTATGGGGAAGGATCTAGACTGCAGACTTTCCGTAGGCTTAGATCACAACGACATGTGCTTATATAAACTGGTACAGGGCGTTCTCTTTTATGTTTTTAATTTAGTCTTTAGTTTTTTAGTAAAGATTATGCACTAATATTTTATAGGGACTCTGTAGAGCTTCTGTATGACTTTTATTTTGATCTGAAGAATATTGCTTAAAAAAGTATGTACAAAAAGTATGGCATGATATTTAATGGTAAACCAATAATGAAATGTACTAGAAAAGAGGTGAAGAATTATATAACCAAAGATGGTACATTTATGACTTCTTTATTCTTTTTTTCCCCATTCAGATAAACCATGTCTAAGGGAGCTGCAGTCGGCATTGATCTGGGCACCACCTACTCCTGCGTAGGGGTCTTCCAGCATGGCAAAGTGGAGATCATTGCCAACGACCAGGGTAACAGGACCACACCCAGCTATGTGGCCTTCACAGACACAGAGAGGCTGATCGGCGACGCAGCCAAGAATCAGGTGGCCATGAACCCCACAAACACAGTCTTTGGTAAGGATTACAACTGTGTCATCTGATCTGACATTAATTATTCATGCATGCTTTTGTGGCAGCATGCAGAACTATTTTTGCTATATATTTTTGACAATTTAAGGCTAATCAAAGGTGCCTTCTATAGTATTTGTACTTATTTTGGGATATTTAACTCATAGCTCTAAGCTCTGTTTCCACTATTCATCTTATCTTGTTCATTATTAAGTTTTTAGTTTTAACATTCCTCAAGTTGTGTTTTGTTTCATTCAGTCATGTTTTAGAATAAACCTTTATAATCAGTCTGCATACATCTCCAGTGCACAGAATGGTCTTTTCCACTTAATGATTTATGGTGCATGGAGTTTAAAAACACAATGGAGCATTTCCTGTATCCACATGACATCACAAGGTGGAACAGACAGAGAAGAACTCAGCCTAAATATGCAAGATTTGTGTGTTGCTCTAGACTTTAGGATAGAAATGAACCATCACATCATTCTGTATGCGTATTATTCTGTATCACCGGAGAAATTATAAGGCTCTATAAATAATATGCCTATTTTTGCCAATTCCAGATGCAAAGCGTTTGATTGGCCGACGTTTTGAAGACCCCGTTGTTCAGTCCGATATGAAGCACTGGCCTTTTAATATCATCAGTGACAGTGGACGCCCCAAAATGCAGGTGGAGTACAAAGGTGAAACAAAAACGTTCTACCCAGAGGAGATCTCCTCCATGGTGCTGACAAAGATGAAGGAGATTGCAGAAGCTTATCTCGGAAAAGTAAGTATCATGACACAATAGAGTTTGGTTATGTTTTCTGTTTGATTAAAGGCTAACAATAATGCCTTCATTTTCTAGTCTGTGTCCAATGCTGTAATCACTGTACCTGCCTACTTCAATGACTCCCAGCGTCAGGCTACAAAGGACGCTGGCACCATCTCTGGCCTTAATGTCCTTCGTATCATCAATGAGCCCACTGCTGCAGCTATTGCTTATGGCCTGGACAAGAAGGTAACGGTTCTGACTGAAATAAACACAATATTTTATGTAAAGTCTATAGTTAAAGTCTTTGTTCATGGCTAATTAAGGTGTAGTTAATATAAAGTTTAATTTATAATGAGCTGTAAGCTGTAAGTAATGTAGTTAAGTTGTGCATTTTCAAATTCTCATTATAAATGTGTATTAGGTGGGAGCTGAGAGGAACGTGCTGATCTTTGACCTTGGT